>JACXGM010000546.1:0-35173 GCA_016801145.1 Umbra pygmaea
CTGGACCAGTCCTGAAAATGGCACCCCATGATCATGTACGGTTTAGGCTGTAGTATCGGTTTTACCGGAAGAATAAGAATAAGAAGAAGAAGAATACGAAACCTTAGAAAAACAATAGGGTTCTACAGCCCTGCTGGAGCTGTGAACCGCGTTGCTTTGCAACGACGGTTCCCAGCCCCTTCGGGCTTGGACCCCTAAAAATAAAAGAAAAAAACAATCTTGGAAGGAAAACATTTCGAAGTAAAAAGCCAGAAATACAGCAGGCATATCGGAGAGTTCGAAATATTGTGAGGATAAGAACGCGAAATTTAAAGCGGAAATATGAAGAGGAATTGGCCAAGCAATCTAAATACAAACCAAAGGTCATATGGAACTACATAAAAAAAGGACAAAAATAAAAACGTGAGTGGTTGATTTATATTGCAATCAGAACAATACTAATTCTATAAAAACAGAGAAAGATACGGAAAAGGCAGACATATTGTCAGAATACTTCTGTAGTGTATTTGTTGAAGAGCCTGATGGGCAGATACCTGAGGTACCAAGGTTGGACGTTCAAAAAACAGAACATCTTGAAATAGCAGTTGAAGATGCAAAATGGCTTTTACAGAAAAGTAATGTATATAAATCCCCTGGACCAGATTTGATACACCCTAGGATTTTGAAGGAACTGGCGACTGAGATTGCTGAACCGCTAACAGTACTGTTTAACAAATCATTAGAGGACTCAGTTTTACCAAATGATTGGAAAGAGGCTCAAATTAGTGCAATCTTTAAAAAAGGAAATAAATCTCTAGCTGGAAACTACCGACCAGTTAGTTTGACGTCAGTTGTTAGCAAAACAATGGAAAAATTGATAAGGACATATATAGTCAATCATATATGATTGACTATATATCATAATGAACTTCCTGAAGAAGTTGTGTGTTCCCCTTCTATTAATTCATTTAAGAACAGGTTGGATGCATTTTGCCTGTCAAAAGGTGTTATGTATAATTATAAAGCTTGTCAGTAACTAATGTAATTCATTTTATGTAATTTATTTATGATTGTTAGAAAAACTTCAATTATGAAATTAATGTGTTTTTTATAAAATGTTAAAATGTGAAATTATATGTAATATATATTTGTTGTGTTTTTTAGAGTCTGGAATAGAGGATAGTATATCCTGTACCAGAAATCTAAAATATATTATAGGTATATTATAGGTATAGTGATGTTTGCTTTTTTAAGGCAAAGTATGTTTTTGTTATTGTTTTGGAAAACTACATATTGTACCTTTAAATACCAAAGGATGTGCAACATGTGGGTTGTCATGACAATGAGGTTGAAGTGCAGACTATCAGATGTAATTTGAGGGTATATTTAAACACATCAGATAAACGGTTTAGGAATGACAGCACCTTTTGTACATGGTCCCCCCATTTTTGGGCACCAAAAACACTGAAATATTTAACATAATGTAGAATAAAGTAAGGGTTGTGAATATTTGATTGCATATCCTTTGCGTGCAACGACTATTTGAAGTCTGTGATGCATCGACATCACCAGATTCTGGGTATCTTCCTTGGTAATGCTCTACCAGAGCTGTATTGCTGCCATATTTGATGCAAATGAAGCTGGCAGTTATAGGGCTCAGGAATGAATATCAATAAATCAGGAACAATGCAAAAACCCTGGGTATGCCCAAGTCAACATTTTGGTTCATCATTAACAAGAAAAATCAACAGGTGAACTCAATGATTTCAAAAGATCCGGTAGACAGAGGAAGAACACTGTAGTAAAGAACCCCTCTGACAACAGTCCAACAGATACAAACACTCTCCTGGATGCAGGTGTAGATGTGTCAAAGTCTACCATACGTAGAAGACTAAACCAGCAGGACTACAAAGGGCACACAACATATACAAACCACTGATAGGCCTGAAAAACAGAGAGGTGAGAATACATTTTTCTAAAAAGCACCTAAAACAAGTATTGTGGACAGATGAGACAAAGATTAACATGTAGCAGAGTGATGGGAAGAGCAAATTGTGGAGAAATAAACAGAAATGCTCATGATCCAAAGCATACCACATTATCCGTGAAACATGGTGGAGCGGATGTTATTGCTTGGGCCTGTATAGCTGCAAGTGGAACAGGCTCACATTTTCATAAATGATGTGACTGCAGACAGAAGTAGAACAATGAGTTCTACAGAAATATTTTATCTGCTCAGATGAAATCAAATACCTCCAAACTAATTGGACTGCACGTAATCGTGCAACAAGACAATGAACTTAAATATACTGCTAGAGCAATAAATAAATAAAATTGCCAAAAATGGGAAAATCCTTGACTGGCCAAGTCAACCGCCGGATCTGGATCCAATTGAACATGCATTTTACATGATGGGGTCTAAATGCAATGAGTCCCAGAAGAAAGCAGGAACTGAAGATGGCTGCAGTACAGGTCTGGAAGAGCAACACCAGGGTACGTACCCAGCGACTGGTGATGTCATTACATGCAAATGACATGCCACCAAATATTGTAAAGTATTATTTTATTCAACATTATGTTAAACTGTCCAATGATATTTGGTGCCTGAAAATGGGGGGACCATGTAAGAAAATGGGGGGACCCTTTCTGAACGGTTCATCTGAAATGTATGAATATACCTTAAAATTAAAGTTGACAGTATGCACATCAACCTTATAGTCTTTGTATCACTTCAAACTCAGAGCGCTAGAGTAGTACAGAACCAAAACAACCAAAAATGTATAACTGTCCAATTAATTATGGTGCTCACTGAATGTACTGTACTTTGCAAGGTTGATGAACCTGCCCTGGACCATGGCGAGTCATATTGACACCAAGGTTGTGCTTCAAAGATGGACCAGGTGACATAAAGGAATTGAGGTAATTATGCCCTTGAGTAAGACTTTCATCCATGTTCCAAGATGTTATTCTTAGAAAAAAGGGCTATATCCCCTGAAGCTATCTCAGAGTGAGTATAAGAGGTCAACATGTTATTGTCATTACACTCTAGGGGTAGATTCCTAGACAGGGACACATGGTCCAAGTTTAGAAAGTTCAAGTGTGTGGTCTAAGACAAGTCTTTCACCACGGACACACAGGTTTCGGTACAACCCTTGCAATCCGGCAGAAGTAATTCATTTCAGTGAGGGCATTGCGCACCACTACGGCAAAGTGACCAGAATGGGCTGCTTTAAGTTTTTCCTACCACATGTGTTGACAGCTTACTAATTATGTGACAATCTTCTGTACGGTACAAGAACAGGAAGTTGTCAAACCACCTGTAAGTATTGGGATAGCTGTCACACTGTCCCAGAGTGGGATAGTGTGGCAGTGGAACTGAGAAATGGACTCATTGATATTGTAAATAGCTGTTTATGTTTACATATGGGGAATGATGTTTGTTTTGTATTTGAGTTGGAATTATATGTATGTAGGTGTTATGGTTTTTTTATGTATTGAACAATAGCAACAACTATCTATTGCCTGCTCTGATCTCCCTCTCTCCAACTCTCCACATATACATGACAATAGCAGCAAAATGATATACCTTAGCTAAATATTACTCCCAAAAACATAGTGGTAATTGTTCTTAAGGCCATACACCATCCTAAAATGTAAGATTTTGCATCAATCTGTTTATTTTCAGATTTTGGGATAGTTTGCAACTTTAATGTGTATACTTTCATAATATGCACAAATAATTTATACACATAGTAGATTTTTTGCATTTTATCACCACTCCGTCAACTGAACCTAGCATACATTTTGTATTTGTTAGCATGTTTCATGTAGACATTTAACCCATATTTTTTAATGTCTCATGTTGAGTCATATGTCATTAGAAATGTCCTGGAGCATACTGTTGGCTTGTCCATATATGGCTATATCCTTTGTAGTCATAGTGATTTATGCTGAAGGTTGAGTGGAAAGTAATATTTTCATTGCATTAGCATATCTTTATTGGCCATTTTAGCAAAATTGCATGTGGTTCATGTGCAAATTTTTTTTTCTCAGTCATTCAAGGATGTACATTCACAAAATTCCACACAGAGGTTCTTCTGTCTCCCAGCCAGACTTATACAGAAGCTTTTTTTAATAACTTGCATAATTTAGGATTTAACTGTAATTTTATCTGTAAATACATGCAAAATGTGCATCCGTTACACATGAAAATGTTGTTTTTTAAATAATTTCATCAAATAACAATATTTTGATAAACTGTTCTGTATAAGTCTGACCATTGGGGGTCCTATTCAAATAAAAGACATTTTGAACATTATGTAAAGCAAAGTGTTGAAAAATGGATTCTCGTAATATGTAAATTAGCTGATATTTAAGGATTGTTTCCTAATTTGTATATTTAAATTGTTAAATAAATAAAACTTGTAATACAAAAATATATCGTATTTATGGATAGTTTCAACTGGTAAAGTTTCTGTCTGATAAGACTAAAGGAAAAAAATAACCTACTAGAGGGTGGTGCCTGGCCTTAAATGAGCACACTGAAATAAATGGGATCTTGATCACAATATAAGTATCATATATGCATGTGAGCTATATTATAATGATTTTATTAATCTGGTAAATTCCATCCCTTTGTCTCAGAGTCGCAGGTAGCATACGGCAGAGGAGAGGAGAGTAATGGAGACAGATGCACAGTAGAACTGAAAACAAACAGTTTTAATACCGATAATACTTATGAATAAAAATTACTATGAAGAGTCTTAACAGATAACAAACAGCTACATCTACTACACAGTAACACGCTAAACACATCAACATAAAGACAATGACCGACAAATAATCAAATGAACCCAGGAACTCAAATACAGGGACTAATGACTAAACAGAAACAGCTGTGTGCAGTTGCCGGCTGGATAAAGGTGATCTATTGGTTAAGGACAGTCATGTGAATGTAGTCTGGGAAACAGAAAACACAACCAGAACACAAAAATGTGAGTCAGTGAACTGGAACAAAACAAAACACAGAATCTTCTGTCCCCAAACGGGGGAGACCCTACACAGTAGTTCTATTCAGATTGTGCCAAGGTTGCGGTACAGATTGTACGTTCATTGTGTAAAGGATCCCATACGGATCTTCCAAATCCTGTGTGTTTTCGGCATTTATCTGTGTCCTGGAAAGTGTATATTTTGTTTGCATCACAGTTGAGACATTAGTGATGTGAGCCAGTAGAGCATTCTCCCACAGCCATTCTAACCCTACTCTCAATCTAGTGTTCACCAATGGAATGCAATGATTTCAAGTCAGCTGATGTAATACAAAGCATCATCACTCAATTGAACCACATGTATACAAACAACTGAGCAATAACTCCCTCTCTATGAATATGTATGTTAATAGTAGCTGAAAATACTTTAGGATTTGATACTTTTCAAAACACAAGAATGCCAACAAAAAAAATTGCACTTTCATATGTTACCTCACACTCAATTGAAACTATAAACATAGGCCTAAGCAATGTGTGTTGGTACTGGGAAACTTGTTAAAGATGAAGATTGCATGGATTCCACTCAATATCAGCAGATGAGAATAATGTAGAGGAAACAGTCACAAAGTTAAAGTTACGCCAGGCTGGATATTTCAACAAGACAATGTCCCAAACACTGCTAAAAATCTACTCTGGCATTTATGCAGAGGAACAAGTCCAATGTTCTGGAATGGCCATCCCAGTCCTCAGACCTGAATATCATTAAAGACCTGTGGGATGATTTAAGCGGGCTGTCCATGCTCGGCAACCATCAAATCTAACTGAACTAGAGATGTTTTGCAAGGAGGAATGGTCCAAAATACCTTCATCCAGAATCCAGATACTTATTACAGGCTATAGGAAGTGTCTAGAGGCTGTTATTTCTTCTAAAGGAGGCTCAACTAAATATCGATGTGATATTTCTTTTGGAGTGCCCAAATTTATGTACCTGTCTAATTTCGTTTTGATGCATATTGCACATTTTGTTTTCGTCCAATAAACCTCATTTCACTACTGAAATATTACTGTGTCCTTCAGTTATTTGATAGATCAAAATGAAATTGCTGATCCAAACACCCACTTTTTTGTACATGAAAATCATGGAAATTGTCAGGGGTGCCTAAACTTTTGCGTATGACTGAATGTATGAATATCAAGCATGTTACTGTATTTCTGACCAGCAGATGTTGCTATTATGCAACCTGCTGAAGGCTTTGATGAAGCCTTGGTTCGCGAGCCTTGGTTTCCTATCACAAATGCAAACTGTAGTGTCGTTTAGTGTGATTAATTATGGTAGCTTGATAAAGACCAGCATTTGTCAACTTATTTGCTGCATACTTTAAATCTGACTTATTTCTGATTATTTCACTACATGTGTAACACAAAAATGTCATAAAACATTCTTAGCAGTAAGGGTCTGTGCTTAACGCAGCGTAGCGCATAGCACTACCCGGGATTTGGGATACATAAGTCAGTTTATCTATCCTACCATGTTGCTCTGCAGCAACTCCTTGTGTGCAGATCAGGTTGTGTGCAAATGAATTGCGGAAGAATAGTTGGTGAACATAATAATCCTGTGCATGATCTGAATAAAGACTTCCGTGTTGGATGAGCAGTGCGAAAAGAATCGACGACTGGGTGACGTGGTTGCATGAACCATGTGCGCGCCCTTCGCCCACCCACAGATCTGTACAGAGAGTTGCGGAGCTATCGACAAGGCAGGGTTTGTGGGAATTTAGAGGGGAATAAAATTGAGTAAAAAGAAAAAAACAGGTGGTTGTAGATGATGATTGGTTTAATGTTACAATCTGGAATCATAGATGACGTGCAGGTCCAGGATGATGACGTGCAGGTCCAGTACACCTTCAGCGAGTGTACAACAGATATATATGGAGAGCCTATGTGCTCTTTAACAGTGGCACGGGACACTAATAGCTAAATACAAATACATTGACGTACGCATAACTTCCAAACTAAAGGGACTCACTTTTCACAACAAACATTGACGCTCCTGGACGGACTTCTGATCTGACGTGACACAGTGACAATATAACACACAATGCCCAACACCTCAAGCCAGCCTGGCCAGTCTTTAAATAAGGAAACTCTAACAGACTAATAGAACACGGCTGAATGTAATCATCCTCATTAGAACTACAAGACAAAGCCTAACCCAATCCAGCATCTAATATAGCAATGGCCAGGCTAGCAAGAGGTGTCACAACCCTTAAAGGGACAGAACAAATATAACACAAAACTACATTGCAAGGCACTGGAACATGATCCATGAAAATACCAAAATATATCTATAAGAGTCCAGTATCAGTCTCTGAAGTGTAAGCGGCTATATAGCTCAGTGCCCAGAAGATGGTGCGCCAACACCCATAAACAAACCTTTACATATATATTAGTGATGCACCAATTACGATACTGGGATCGGAAATGTGTACGATACTGGCCAAAAAGATGGGATTGGGTATCGGCATATGGAGTCTGATACCATGATTCAATATTACGTCCTAATAAGGTGCAGTAAACACAAGTCGTTTTAGTGACGGGTTGTTCAGAACTTATAGAAAGTTAACCTTTATTGTACATGTATCCTTACTGCATTAACATTAAATAGTGAAAAAAAAACAAATATATATATATATATATATATATATATAGTGGTCTAAGCATGTTTCGAGGAAAATGAGGCTGAGTACAACATGGCTATAATCCATTTTATGCTGTGGCACAAATTAAAAACAAACAAAACATTAAACATTACATGCACATGTATTTCCTCTGCTATATTATTAGCCTACAAAAAGTTAAAACATGTTAACATTCTAGGTTGATTTTAACATGAAAAACTTTAAAAAAATAATACATTTGTCAAGGTGCATACTGTATATAACGCAGAGCTAGTCAGTGAGAAATGCAGCCTGCGATGTCACAAATGCACAGTACAGTACAGACGAAAAATATATATAGTTATAGTGGCAGAATTAACAGCCCTTCTGCTGGGTCAACACTGGTGGACTAGATCAGTGGTCCTCAAACCCTTCCACGGAGGGCCTAGTGTATGCTGGTTTTTGGTCTTTCCCCTCAATTAGAGCATAATTAGGACCTAGACTGCCAGGTGTGGGGAGCTACTCCATCAGCCTTGCACAAGGTAAAAGCAAAAACCTGCATACACTAGGCCCTCCATGGAAGGGTTTGAGGATCACTGGACTAGATTAAGTGAATATCGAGGACAAAACATTTTTAGTTACGTAAATTATATATTTTTTATTTAACCTTTATTTAACTAGATAAGTTGACTAAGAACAAATTCTTATTTACAGCAACAACCTGGGAGCAAATAGGGTCTTGCCAAAGGACACAACAACATTTGACTCAGTCAGGAATTGAACTGGCAACCTTCTGACTACAAGTCTGAGTCCCGACCCACTGAACCATCTGCGCCCCAAATTAATAAGGAGTATGGTGGGAATATGATACGATAATGTTATCCGTGTTCTGAGAAAGTTTAAAAAGTAACAAGTCAAGCACTCGGAGCAGAATGCTAAGAGTTCATTGGTCGATTCTCAGTAAAATGAGGACTGGGGTTGTTTTCTGAGTCTGCATTCATGATTGGATTCTGATAAGAGGCCTCTCATTTAACCAGAGAAGCATACACGCAGACACACACACACAAATGTAATGGGAGGCTGTTCAACTTCTCAAGGACAGACTTCATTAAATTAGAATCTGTTGTTAATCAACAATTTGTCTTTGCCAGAATATGGTTTACTATTAATATTTGTTGTATTGTGTTTGGTTCCATTGCTGAAGATGCATCTACTTGTAGATTTGATGGGAGCTAATTTAGCCACTGCTTAGATAATTTCATTATCAATCTCAGACGTGTTTTCCAAACAGATTATTCTAATATAAATGTACAAAAAAGCTGATTCAACCAATATTGTGGCATACATTATAGTGTTAGAAAAGTTTTGCACTTCTCAAAGGCAATATGTCTGAAACTGTAGAATAAAATTAATTTTGGATTTGCTGAATAATGTAACTGCAATTAGATTCACTACAGACATTCGGAGTTCAGACACGTCCCATGTCATTATTAAGTCTGACAGCACAATGGGGGAGATGCAAGTATTACATAATGTAGCATTAAAACACTGGCATCGGATTGGTACTCGGTATCGGATCAGTACTCAAAGTTCAGTACTGGGATCTGTATCGGCAATGAAAATGTGGTATCTGTGCATCCCTAATATACACCACATTCCAAACTATTATGCAAATTATATTTTACACAGATTTTCCTAAATAGTCGATGCAAATGACAGTCAGTATAATTTTCAAGTCACCAACCTTTATGGTATAAGTCAAAATTTCATTGAACAAACCACCCAATAAAAACAGTATTTTTTTCAAAAATAAAAATTGCACTGTTCCAAATTATTATGTAGAACAGACTTTCAAAACATTTTACAGGTTGTAAAAAACTGAAAATCCTCATTTGTAGATTTTGCAGCATATATACTGAAATCAAAAGCTATTTCAATCAAATCCCCTCATAGATCTTTTGTTTGAGGATGCTCCAAAGGGTTGAGGTTAGGGGAGGATGGGGGCCACACCATGAGTTTCTCTCCTTTTATGCCCATAGCAACCAATGACACAGAGGTATTCTTTGCAGCATGACATGGTGCATTGTCATGCATAAAGATGAATTTGCTATGGAAGGCACAGTTTTTCTTTCTATACCATGGAAGAAAATGGTCAGTCAGAAACTCTATATACTTTGCCGAAGTCATTTTCACAGCTTCAGGGACCCTAAAGGGGCCTACCAGCTCTCTCCCCATGAATCCGGCCCAAAATATGACTCCTCCTTGCTGACGTCACAGCCTTATTGGGACATGGTGGCCATCCACCAACCATCCACTACTCCAACCATCTGGACCATCCAAGGTTGCACGACACTCATCAGTCTCCAATACTGTTTGAAAATTAGTCTTCATGTATTTCTGGGCCCACTGCAACCATTTCTGCTTGTGAGCACTGGTTAGGGGTGGCCAAATAGTAGGTTTATGCACAACTGCAAGCCTCTCGAGGATCCTACACCTTGAGATTTGCGGGATTTCAGAGGCCCCAGCAGGTTCAAATACCTGTTTGCTGTTTTGTAATGGCATTTTAGCAGCTGCTCTCCTAATCCGATGGATTTGTCTGACAGTAACCTTCCTCATTATGCCTTTATCTGCACAAACCTGTATGTGCTCTGAATCAGCCACAAAACTCTACACGGTACGATGATCACGCTTACATTTTTGTGAAATATCAAATGTTTTTGTAACTTCCAAGGCATTGCACTATTTGATGCATTTCCTTTTTCCTTCCCATATTGCTTGAACCTGTGGCCTTCTTAATAATGTGGAATATCCTTCTTAAGTAGTTTTCCTTTAATTGGGCTCACCTGGAAAACTAATTATCACAGGTGTCTGAGTTTCTTGATTTTATTTTTATTTTGTATTAAGATAACAAAATAGTTTTTTCAAGCTCAACCTTACCAGTTTTCTTTTGTTTAATGTAAGCATAATCATGGTTATTATTTCAAACATTGTTTTTTTAGACTTGACAAATTATTGCTGTTAACGGTGTCCCACAATAATCTGTTCATCAGACTCTGTTTACTGTTTCTATGATTATTATATTTTTTCTATTTGTTAATTTTAAGGATTTTTAACAACTGTCTTGCATTTGTCCTATGAATCACATGACATAATTAGGTTAGACAAGCATTCTTCCTTATTCTGATAATAATATTCTGAAATCAACATCTCCATTATTCATTATTACTGTACGTCAATTACTTAAAGCTTTTTATTTAATAAAAAAAAATATATATATATATTTGGGGGAGGATTGTTATCAAAGTAATATTTGGTGTTCAGAGAGTTTCAATTGTAGTTGAATATGGCAAGTGGTAATCTTTAATATTCAAGTAGACTATATTACATTAAGACACTAATGTACAATTTACCCATTGTGAATCTATTTATTTTCTACCTATAGCGTAGTACAACAGACACAACAGGGCAGTCTTGGCCCTAGAGTGCTACAGGCAGTTCAGGTGTATTTCATTTATCTTAGTTAATGTCTAGTTCAGACAAAACCCTGAAATGGCTGCAGTTGCATACCCTTGCTGTAATATTTCTATACCAACTCATTCTCATTCCAACACAACAGCATCTATGCTGTTATTTTTTTCTTAAAAAATATATACTTCAGAGAGAGAGAACGATGGAATCTGATGCAGAGAAAGACCTTTGCTAATAAAAGGATAATAAATCAATGAGTGGGATTCCATTTCCAGCAGTGCATTTATATTTGTGTCCGGGGCTACAGCTACAGTAGCGCTGCCCAAGCATCAGATGTATCCGATATCCAAACTCACACTCACAGTCAGCCACAGCAGCTGTAGCAGCATCAGTAGTAGCAATCCATAACTCCAGCAAGGAAGAGTGAGGGAGGCTTACAACGTGTACACCACAGGAGACTGAGGTAGAGCCAGCCAGCTGCAAGTGCACACATTAACACTGCATTTTCCTACTTGCGTTTAACCTCACTCGCTCCTCGCTTTCGTTGTCACTCCCTGACTCACTTCATTTTTCTTTTCTCTCTATCACTCTCTCACACGCACACATGCCTAAAAACAGCTCAAAGTGCTTTAATTTTCCATACCTGGTGGGACTTCCTTTGACAGGCATGACAGCTGTCGGCTCGTGAGGAGAAATGAGTAGGACTTTCTGTGCATCTCTCATCATTCTCTCCCTCTCTCTCTCGTTCCCCTTTCCTCTCTCTACCTACCGTCGTCTGTCTCTCTGGGGCAGTGCTTAGTGCTCGGCTAGCGGAGAGCCCATACTCTCTCCGTCGCTCTGCGTGTGTGTGAGCGGTGGAATGAGGCAGTGTGTGTGTATGGTATGAGCCATCCTCCAATCCTGCCTGACTACGCTTCTACGGCTGCAGCAGCTTGAAGATGAGGAGATCTCTGATTGGTCATGTAAGTGTATGCTAGATGTCTGTCATGTCTGCGCCAGCCTATATCTGGGTCTTTCACGCTACCCTCCTCTCCATGTCTGAGTGTCGGTCTGTATCTTGATTTTGCATTACTCTCTATAATCAACCAGATAGCTCTCCTTCTCTCTAGCATACTTGTCATGTCCTATATTCTGTCTCTACTCCTATCACAAACAGACCAAAGAAAACAAACCAACTCTCAAAACACCCACGAACACACTCACACCCAAACAGCCTCAAACCCACAAAACACCCACAAACACACTCAAACACTCAAACCCACACAAACACAAAAAACACACCCAACCCCAGAAACACACCCAAACACAAAAAACACACCCAACCCCAGAAACACACCCAACCCCAGAAACACACCCAACCACACACAAACACACCCAACCCCAGAAACACACCCAACCACACACAAACACACCCAACCCCAGAAACACACACAAACACACACAAACACACCCAACCCCAGAAACACACCCAACCACACACAAACACATCCAACCCCAGAAACACACCCAACAAAATAAACCCCAGAAACACACACAAACACAATAAACCCCAGAAACACACCCAACCACACACAAACACACCCAACCCCAGAAACACACCCAACCACACACAAACACACCCAACCCCAGAAACACACCCAACCACACACAAACACACCCAACCCCAGAAACACACACAGCCACACACACCCAACTCCTCCCCCACTTTATCTCTCTGTCACCTTAGGGTGAGCTGTGGTTCCCGCCTCTGAATTCAGCAGTGCATTCACTCTTTATTCATAAAGTTTCCCTTTGGAGCTAATGAACAGAGGAGTGAATGAGGAGGATGGAGGTAGAGGAGATAGACAGTGAGAAAGCAGGGAGAGAAAGTGAGAGGCCATGCAGGACCAAGGCAAACTGGAGATGGAGACAGTACTCCTCCTAGGAGTACACCCATCAATTAGGTGCATGAGAAGAGAAGAAGAAAACTGATTATGTGGACTGGGGATGGAGGGATGAGGTATTTGGGTGGAGGAGTACAGGAGACAGGGGGTCTAACTAAAGACGGTGCTTAGAGAACAGACAAATTAACCTCAAAAGACGAAGGAGGGGGCTTGGACCATGATGACAGAAGGACAAAACTGATGTTGAAAGACAGGGGGGCTCACAGATGGTGTCACAGAAACAGCCTCTCCACAAGTCCACAGTGTTCCCTTTCCTTCATCGATCATCCAGACCCAGTTCTATCAGACCAGACAAGAAGACTCATCTCATTGATCTGCATAGAACTAGATCAACCTTTCTGAAACAAAGTCTCTCTCTTTTTGTAAATAAACAGCAAGGAATAGAGAACTATTTTGGATTTACCACAACACAACATTTTGTATATAGATTTTAGCCATTTTTCACATCAATCACATGGTCGTCGTGTGATTGAAGCATCTACCGACCGGGTTAGAAACTGGATAGAGGTTATTGATGGGGGTCGGTAAGCCGCTTATTTGCAGTCACACATGATTGTTAAGCCCTGGAATGAGAGTTGTAGTCTTAATGACATGCTACACATGTCTTTGAAGGATACTTGTATATTGATTTATGGTATCTTTCACACCATGGTGTCCATTCCCCTGATGACTTTCTAATGATGGCTCTCTAAATCACCTCTCGGCTAATTGTGGAAGAGGACATTACAGATGAGAAAACATGTCATTATACGGTGTCATTCTGAAAGTGTTGACAGTGTAATGAGTAATGACTGGATACCAAGTTAGTGTTTAGCCTTTTGTTACAGACACCACTCAAGTGTGTAAATGTGTCCATTTTGTTTTTCAAGTCAAATTACAAACTGCCACATGGTTCAAAATGAGGACATTCGCTCCGGGCACTTTGTTAGTGCACACAGTGTCTGAGCTAGTGTGACCATGAAGTGGAAAAATTATGAATGTGGCATAACATGGACGTGTGGTGCTGTGGTAGGTCCTTCCACATGAAACACTTGTGTCAATTAATCACAGCTAAGCAGAACAGAGAGATTATGCAGTTGACTGAATCTCATTTCAAGCTGCTGGTTTGTGGTTCGGGTGGGAGTGTGCGTGGGACATGCTGGGGACACAGACAAATGGCCATATGTGGGTTCCAGCTCCAGTGGAGCTATACGGAGACACATCACCTGGATATATCATTTGTTTACCTCTCCTAAGTCCTCTAATTTATGTGTTGCTAGACAAGCATCAAGGTTTCATTGCATTTTTCCATAAAAAATCCATATACTTTTGTTTCACTGCAGTAATAGAAGAAATGCAATGAATACTGTTAACCATGAAAGCACATCCATCAAATGAGAAACAAATGCTATCCAGATTTTTTTTTTTAAATATGCCTATTAGAAATATTAGACTTACAGTATGCAGAAGGAAAGAATGTTTACCATGCTGACCATTAGGAAGCACATATTGGTCAGACATTTGGAAACATCAACAGATGATGTGAATGGGATTATATGTGGGAGAGGAGAAATATTAAGACAGTGTGCTCGCAATTTTTCTTGGACAGTTCCACAAACTGGAACCAAGGAAATAATCTCTCCAAAGTTGATCCATAAAAATGACAGAGTGAGATAAAAAGAGAGAGAGATGATTTGGAAGTAAAAGAGTTCAGCTACAATACTCCCCAAAGGCAAAGAAAACTACCAATTTAGACACAGCTGATTTGTTTTGCGTCATCACCTACTTTACATTATAAATTACAGTTAGTAATGAGCTGTTATGGGGGGGTCATGGGAATATGATGTAATACTGATGTGGACATATTTAATATTTTTCTTATCGACAACAATACAGTAAAATATTTCTTTAGCCTATACAAGTGCAGTGGAGTGACAGTGGCAAATGTTATATGGGTTGAGGAAGTAAAAATAATAGCTTAAATACTGTTTTATGTTACTTTAACCACATACTTGTAGCTAAAACATGTAGTAGTACAGTATGCATAAAATCTTTGTCTATAGAGTAAGATTTTTTTTTTGCAAGTGTATTATTACATCACAAGTTCAACATGGCAAAGTTTGCTATGCAAAGAAATGTACAGTAATAATGACCTTCAGAAACACATTTAAACAGCTATTTTGCAATATTGAGAGATCCTTTGTTTATTGCTGTTTTCTATTTATCTTCCATTAACATACAGTATAGTACATGAGTAGGAATTGTGAAATAGAGGATAGTCCCTTAGGTTTGAAGGAGGTTCCATTCATGTTCTGCATTGACCTTGAATATCTCTTGTGTGCAATAATCAGTCAGGCTCAGACACACATGTTCTTATTATACCTTAAGGCTTAACTAGTGGTCAAAGGTTGTCTCAGCAGGACACCATTATTCTCCCTCAGAAATGATACACTAACCTTGATCAGTGTCACTCTAGGCTGTGTGCAGAAGAATAACAATTATTGCTGCTGGCCAGGATGTCTTTTTTCTTTTTTTCTATTCATTTCCGTCTTTCCTTCTATTTGTTAAGATCAATCAGAGGATATTTGCAAAATCGATGCCCCTTGACTGCTTCTTCTAGACTGTTTTTAAAGGTTCCAGTTAACCCTCAAGCTACAAACTGGGGTCATTTTATTTATATTTTTTTGGGGGACAGAGTAACATTTTAAATGCAAATATATGATTCGTTAGAGTTTGTTGACACAATATATATTTGGACATTGCTAGACTCCTCACGTTCATTCAATATCCATATAACCCTCTTCAGTCTAAAGTTAAATCCATAATTGGTTTCATTTTCCACAATAAGGCGTCCTTTACATATGCTCAGAGCCGGTCCTGACCTCCCTGGGGCCCTAGGCAAAATTCTGCTAAGGGGCCCTCCTACCCGACCCATGAGCCATGTAAAACATTTGCCATTGCCAAACAGTCACACCTGACACCCCAGTGCTCCCATTACCATCCTCCCTTTAACATATTTAACATATTATTTTACATATTTTGGGGGGCTATTGGGCACCTTTTGCTACTGTGAGGCCCTAGGCAGTTGTCTAGTTTGCCTGTAGGACGGGCAAGCCCTGCACATGCTGCTAATTATACACGTGAAAATGGCGATCCTGCCATTCTCGGTGCCCATAAAGGTTCCCCTCTAAAAAAAATCCTCAATTATTTAGATATACAGTACTCAGTGTAAATGAGTACACCTTCTTTGAAAATTAAGATTTGTATCAATGTCTCAGTGAACACCAGAACAATTAGCTAAGATTTTACAAAACTGAGTCCTGTGAAACATCTGCTTTTATTATTGGGATAAGAAAATAATACATTTTATTAAAATAGGCACACCCTACAAGAAAACAAATGTAATATTTTGTATGGTTTTCTTGATGTTGAATGAGAGACAGCACCAACTCTTCTGGACATGGAGTGAACAAGTTGGCGACATACTGCCACATCAGTCTTTCTCCATTCTGGGAGAATGAGCTCTTTCAGAGCCTGGATGCTGGACAGGGAATGATGCTCGACCCGTCTTTTCAGAAAACCCCATAGGTGTTCTATTGGGTTGAGGTCAGGTGACTAACTGGGCCACTTAATCACTTTTACTCTGTTCTTCCTTAGAAATGATGCAGTAGCCTTGGATGTATGTTTTGGGTCATTATCATGTTGAAAGAGTGCACGGTGACCACGGGTGCAGTGAGATGGTAGCACCTTCTCATTCAGTAGTTCACAGTACATCTGTGAATCCATGATGCCCTTAATGAAGTGCAATTCCCCAACACCTGCAGCATTCATACAACCCCACAGAATATAACTTCCACTGTCATGTTTTACTGTGGGTACCATGCATTTTTCATTGTACTCTTACCCCTTGCGATACCATACATTTTAGATTCCATCAGTTACAAAAAGACTAAACTGTGTCTCGTCTGATCAAAATATGAGTCCCAATATTTTTCACTTTTGTCAACATGGGGCCTGGCAAATGCTAAACAGGAATTTTGGTGCAAGGGCTTTAGCAGTGGTTACTTTGTGGATGACACCCTTGCATGCCACTCTGGTGCAACATACGTGTATCGTGTCACATGAACTGTGATGAACTTGCATGCCAATTTTCCTTGACTATTCTTTCCTTGACTTCTTGCCACAAGTCCATCCTTTTTGAGTTTTTGAATGTTTGCTACTATATTCTGAATCATTAGCAATGCTTTACTAATTGTCTTGTAGCTCTTGAGTTTTTTGTGTAAAGCAATTAATTTCTCAAGAATTGTGACATTTCTCTTCCACATGGTGCAATAATTGTCAGCATTGACTGGGAGGAGATTGTATACATGCAGGTTAAATACCTCTCTTAATTTTTGATTATCTTGCAGCCACCTGTGTGATGATTGGTTAGACTTGTCTGTTGATGAATTCCATTTAATTAGCATTTCGCCAAATTTAATTCCTAAAAGCTTAATTGGGGTGTACTCAACTTTGCACCATGGCCATAAACCAGAGATTCTGGCATATTTTATTGCATTAGATCCCATTGAAAGTATTGATTCTGAAGAGAGACAGACAATGTGGATGAAAATATTGTCATAGTGGGTAAATTTGAGAGAGTAATATCTAAAACAACCTGGTATTGGAAGACGAGGACTGCAGGCACTGTTTTGAAAATTATAATAATATAATAATAATATGAGTATAATTTGTGAGGATTCCATGTTATGCTATTCCACTGTTTTAGTTCTGAAATACAAATGCATTCTTAAGACAACAACACAATTAGGATGCATCTGTAAAGGTAAATTAGTTGACTGTATGGACATGTTGTGACGGTTGATGCATCAATAAAATGTATACACTGTATAACATTTAACATATTCCTGTTACATAACATATTTTACTAAGCTAGCTAGCTTATTGTCCTAATGGCCAAATATTCACACAGAATGCATCAATTGCGTTGGGTATGCAAGTGTCTTTGCGTACAGTAGATTGCACAGTATTTTGTGTTTCATGTACAAATGGAGGATAGGCTCATTTGTGGGGTAGTCTACCCTCTTGATTTAAAAGCTGATATATACAGACATATTTCTATTAAGCTACTATTTGACCATACAGTGCTAAAGTTGTGAAAGTCTTGAAAAAGCTTAGATTTAACTGCAGCTGGGAAAACATATGCATCATGGCAAAGACAAATGCATGGAGAATGATTTCAGATTATTCTGACCTACCGGGTTAGTTGACTAGGTTGGCTTAGAATTTTAAAGGGAGTATTAACATTTTGTCAAACAGCATTTTTTGCAATGCTCGTGCCAAACTGTATATTATAGCAGTATTTTCTATGTGTGCTTTTATAAACAACAATATTTACTCCATTCTATATTACCCTAAAAGATATTGCTTGTTTTTGCTTGAAGTGTGGGCTTCCGAATGCAACTAATCCAAATAGTTGTTCAGTTAGTGATTGGTGAATAATAACAGTTGACCAAATCACTTCTGCCTAGGTAGTGGTTCCCAACCATGGGAACTAAGACCCCTGGTGGTCCAGCAACCAAAAAAGTTTGGTAACCAGTGGAATTAAGGACATAGTTAATCTTTTAGACACTTTGTATCACACACCAATGCTCCAACACAATCACATTGCAGTTTCTCAAAAAGCCGTTCTAGTTTCACCTGATACTTTTGTTCACTTCATTCGTGCAGAATAGATATGAAACACAGCAGGAGTAACAATAATTAGGCGTATACAAATTTTTTTTTAAAACTTTTGTTAGAATGTTTACAGTGCCAACGGCAAACAGTGATGGAAAAACACAAATCATGCGCTAATGGATCTGGCTAAAATAGGTCCCAGAACAACCTGCACCAAATCTGAGAGGTGGATGATCATGTTTTGGCAAGATCCAGCTCAGGCACTGGCTCCTAGGTTGTTGCTGTAAAAATAACTGATGAATTATCTTTTTATTATACTAATAGAGTTGTTTTTATATTTACAAAATACACACTGCTTTGTCATTAAGCTAAAATTAAAGTTTACATATCCAAGATGCAATCTCTATGCTTTGTGTGAGCATTATTCAGAATTAGGTGGTATGGTTGTTTGATAGGGCATAGGAGTTGGGAATGATAGGTGAATTGGGAACATACTATAGCTGACTCACCCACCCCAGATGGTCACAAGATTTAATCCGGTGCATTAAAATATTTTTTGATTTAGGAATTTTTTTCAAGACAAACTGTTATGTTGTCTGCCTTCACTATGATCTTGCATAATCTGGTCTCACATGGCTATACCCGCATTCCCAACTGTCTTGAATGCATCCCTATCATCAGGTCCTATCCACCTGATTGACAACACCTGCTACTTGTTGGTCTGTATATATGCACCCACAATCCATCAACCTATTGCGAGGTATTGTGAGTAACATTGCATTCTGAGCGTTTATCTTCAATTCACACTATCTTCTGGTTTGACCTTTTGGAATTGTTCACTTCGTTTCTGATTTTTGGATTATCCCTTTGGTACCTCTGCTCTGTATTATTCCCACTTAGTAACGACTACGCTTGTTGGAGAACCTGTTCTGAAGCCCGGCACCTACCTGGAGGAGAACCTAATTTTCTGTGTACCGTCTTATGCCCGTCTGACTACTTGTCTCCAAGTCCTTGTCTGTCCGAGTATCTTCACTTTTGTCTGACCCACGCCTAGTCCTTGACTATTTTTTGCCTATTCCTTGTCAGTTTGATGTACTTTCCAGTAGTATGTTCCTGCACAACCGGAGGCTGCAGTTTTAGGACCCCAGTTCTAGGACCGCAGATTCAGGACCCTAGTTTTTGTGTTGACGCTTGAAACTTACACATTAATAACCGTCCCATCTATAGACTTTTACTAATTTAGAGGTTTTTGTAAATTTAAATAAATATTATAGACAGTAGAACGATATGGTGAAATTATGTCCACTACAGATTAAAATATCCAGATATTCATTTGGGCTTCACTTTTCACACAGTAGCATGTTAATATATTTTAGTACCCTTCTTGTACTTTCTGGAAGTTCTGTATACTGTTTATCTCGAGAATAAATATTCAGTAACACTACTCTTCTTGTCCGTGTGCTAGACGGTACACAAACTATTATTTAACCACACAGCAAATTGTCAAATCTTTTTTTTTTATTTAACCTTTATTTAACCAGGTAAGTTGACTAAGAACAGTTTCTTATTTACAGCAACGACCTGGGAGCA
The DNA here is from genome assembly GCA_016801145.1 of Umbra pygmaea. NCBI lineage: Eukaryota > Metazoa > Chordata > Actinopteri > Esociformes > Umbridae > Umbra > Umbra pygmaea. The sequence continues at coordinate 20,284 of JACXGM010000546.1, forward strand.
ATTAGGGTAAAGTGTCTTGCCCAAGGACACAACAACATTTGGCTCAGTCGGGAATCGAACTGCCAACCTTCTGACTACAAGTCTGACTCCCTACCCACTGAGCCATCTGTGCCCCAAAATGAAGTTTTTCCGGTGTTAACTATACTGTACACTTGTGGGTGTTAAACTAACATTTGTGAGTGTTAAATCAACACAAAAGAACACTGGTATTAGTGTTAAAAACATTGTTAGTTGTCAGAGTGTTACTTCAACACTGTGAAGTGTTAGGCAAAACCATCACATTTTCCCAGAATGCTTTGCTTCACGTTTATTTTTCAAAATTGTTTGTTTAAATATATTTTCCTCTGTGCATTCATTAATTGATTATTTTAGGTGTAATTATTAAACAATAATAATGTTTTATACTTTTAAAACCTAATAACAACTGTATGTGGTATTATTGATTGTAACCATTACTGAGATTAGTGTTCCCATTGATGTAGTTTCGCTAGTCTTGTTCAGTTTGTAAATACTCCACCATTGTATTATTAAATGCAGGTTGTGGGTGATAAAATATTACAACTGTTGGATATTCTTTCAGTTGAAGTTCAATTTGTATAAAAAAATCTAAATCTTGCAGTGACTGTCATTGTGGTACAAGAGCTGTAAAAATGATTTTGTCACATACTGAAAAAGGCATGCTGGGAAATATGCAAATTGGAGAATAACACAATTCAGTGTTAAACATGCACTCTCTGGTGTTAAAAGAAACAACACTGTGAGTGTCAAATGTAAAAAAAAATAATTAACATTAATTTAACACTTTTATAGTGGTTCACATATAAACCCTGGGGGAGTGTTACATTTAGCACTATGGGAGTTGAAATAACACTGACATTTTTGCTGTGCTTGAAGGTTCTGATACTGTAGGTCGAAAAAGGAAGCTTGATTCCTTGTTTACCTTCATCCTCATAACAGCCTTGATTTAAACTAGTGAGGTTGATCAGTGGGAAAATGTTGGGATGGATTACTACCATGGCATCCTTACTCTCTTGAGTTTTAATCACTGCCTTACAGTAATGTTACTGAACTTGACAAAATATCCAGGCTGATTCTTGGAAACAGTCAAATGCCAGCTTTAAGTGGAGTATGGAAATTGACGAATTGAAGATTGCAAATGTCCCAAAATAAATGCACATAGAAACTAAAACAACAGAGAACTTCAATGAGGACTTCCAGACTTCCAGCCAAGATGCATGAAAGCCAACTATTATTATACAATTATTCTTATTTCACAAAATGTTTCTAACTTTTCCTAAGTTAACAATTTAGTTTAGTGTTTTTAAAACCAAAATATATTTTTTCTTTTCATTATTTGAGGTTTGACAACACTGCATCTTTTTTGTTATTTTGACCAATTGCAATTTTCTGCAACTAAATGCTTTGAATGACAATATTTTTATTTAGAATTTTGGAGAAATGTTGTATATTACTTTAATTTTTATTTTATTTTATTTTTTTAAAGAGAGGCAAAGCAATGATGAGGAACACAGGACAGGAGGTTAGGGGTACCAGCTGACTTTGACAACAACACTTTCTATAAAGGAAAAGCATAGTGTATCTGAGAGCAAAAGGCTGCAGACACAGAGATGTCTGAGGAGAAGGTTCACCAGGGGAGTCCTGAGCTTCCTCAGACAGCTGGTGAAAACCCATCCCATGTCAACAGCTGATTTCTTTTTTCTGTGCCTGGACATTAATCTAGAGAAGACAGCACAGGTTGCTATAGTAGGAAAGGTGTGAAGGCAACTTCAATGCTTAGTGTCCCTGTGTCCATGTAAATGACAATACTGCTATAGTTTTACCAGTTCAAATTTTTCTTTTCTTGGACATTGTTTAGGTCTAGATATCTTTAAGTCTTTCTGTTAAAAGTTAACATGTAATCTGACTTCATTAACGTTCTGTTGTCCACTCACTTAAATACTATTCACCTATTGATTTTGAAATAGTAGGCTTATAGATTTCTTTGTGAAATGTTTGTGCAAATAACACATGGCAATAGGAACAGTTTTGTCAATCCTGAGCAAACTCCCTTATTATCAGCTGAACAGCTGCAGAGTTGGCAGAAGTAAAAGTAAAAGTACTCGGCTGAGTTCCCCTGTTTTGGGAAGTCCCTAAATAAAACCCAAATGACCAGGTAATGGAAGTTTATTACTACCTATTCACCACAATTAATCATTGTTTTACTCTTTGTATTAGTTCCATAACTAATCTCTGATCTATAAACTCTACTGGTCATTGTGGTCTCAATTAGAAACTTCACCTCTGATCAGCTGGCCAGGTTTTGTGATCTTCTCCTACTCATAAATATATTGTCTGCTTTCTGGAAACATACCCAATAACAAAGCATTCACCTCACAATAATATATTATTGAAACAAAACTGTATTTATACTATATAATCTTTTTTGTTACATTTAAAAGTAACAGCTGCACACTATTGAAGCTGAAATATATTGAAGCTGGCAATTCTGTTTTCTAATGCCGTCTCTGCATGCTGCTCAATGCTGTCAGTCAAAATATATTTAAATGACTCCTCTGTCCCCAGTGTCAAACTTCTAATACAAACACAAAACCCTGGGGTTGACATTAACATATCTCACTGGGGCCACAATGGTGTCGGGGTAAAGCACCAGTGGGAATGTAGCATTAGAGACCAGTTGTGAGATCAGCTAGCAGCCTCATCATATTAGTATTTGTTTTTAAATAGATTACATGCTACACAAGTTTACAGATGCCATCTAGAGTGCATGGAAACAATCCTAAATATGTGCTTACGAACAGAATTGAGAATGCATAGAAAAAGTGGGATTTATCAAACGATCAAATTACCATTTCATGCACAACAGTAGGAAATTACTACTGATAAATATCACTTGTGCTTAGACTCAGTGCTTGTGCATGAATATGGCTTCTTGCATTTCAAAATGACCCTAATTACCCATATGGTAAATATCATCCAGTTAAGGCTGTGGGAAACATAAAAAATCCATACATTAAAGACAAACAACACAATCATAAAAATCTAAAAATATATATTTCCAAGATTGGAATAGGTATTGGTGTCATAGTGTAATGTGTTAAGTTTATGCAAACATTAGGCCTATTTATTTGGCTCGCTTGTTGCTTGCTTGACCAGTGTAAAGTAATTGCCAAAATGTTTGCTATGGAAGACAATGTTTAGCATTGGGGAAATATGATATTATTCACATTTATTCAACAATTACCAATAGGTATCCAATCCTCAATAGGTCCCTCATCTAGCCTGGGTAAATCACATTTACACTGAGTGGAAAGCTGTTCTGTTCATACTATTCTTGGGATGGGGCTTTTCTTTTTTAATCTGGGTGTGATCTTTCCCTCCAATCATTTTTATGAACCCATGCATGTAAAATAAACAAACCAGTCCAATTGTTAAAGCAATATGTTCAGTATAGAAACTGTATCATATGCCACATATACACGGTTCGCTCATTCTGGGTGAGATAAGATCCTACTGATAAGTGCCTGTAGCAATAACCCGGTGAAGCATTTATTATGTTAATTTGGCTCTTTAAAATATAAAATATTGTGTACTTCAAAATGATGTATGCTGAGCCGATGTACAGTACGTTCAGCAAGACAATCCTATGTTTCTAAAAATGTTTCTAGAATTGCTAAGAAAATCTTCCATCGGTGGATTAGCTTCTTGTTTGAATCCTTATGGTTTCAATCTGTTATAATAATTCAACAATTGTTTAATGTGTCTATAATTTCACATTTAACGGTACTTCACATTATTATTGATACAAATAAACTGATGTGGTCAAATTACATGACAACATAGCCTAGAGGAGCATTACATGAATACAACAGAAACACAATGAACTCGAAACATTATTTAATTGTTTTTATTTATACATTTAAAAATGGTCCACATTGACCAATCCATACCGTTCTTGTATTCTACCACCTGCCATTGTGGGTACGCATGGTCACGGCTGTGTATAAATTTACAGAGATTCTCAAACACATGTTCATACTTATAAATCGCACTCTACATTGAAATGTTCTCAAGCATCATATACGAGACCCCTGGTCTATTCACATTGTAAGTCCTAAAGTCATTGTTTACAAGACAGCCATACTCTGTTAAGCACATGGTCCCATGAGTCCTTAAAGTTGCTATACCGTATGTCTAGAATTTGAGCTGTAACAATGGAGCTTAACAGCATACAAACACATTAAAACCTGTTTGTCTTGATATTATAAAAAGGATGTATATCAGGTTATGATTCCCTACAGCAGTGTTTCCCAACTCCAGTTCTGGGGACCTACTGCCCTGAGTGTTTTAGATGTCTCCCTGCTTCAACACCTAATTCAACCGATACAGATATAAGCTTCTATGCCTGGAAGTAGTGGTGAATTTATGGGACATCTAAAACATGAAGGGCAGTGGGTCCCCGGGACCGGAGTCTAGAACCACTGCTCTATAGTATGCATTGCTCTGTAACACAAAAAGCATGGCCTAAAATGCATCCATTATTTGAAAGACAGGATGGCACATCCTGATTGACAAAAACAATGGAATCACGACGCGTCATGTCCTCATTGAAAATTCTGTTCAAAATGCTAAATAAAAGTCAAAAGTCTTTGACCCAGATAAAGACATAAATGTTCTACAGCATTTGGAAGCTGGTCACTGAAGGAAAAAGGAATTCTATACAGTGTACCTTTAAACAGATGGGTAGGTCTAATGGACAATTCATACCTCCAAGCGCAAGTGTGACTAGGCAACTGCGGTGTGACCAGACGGTGCTGCTTTAGCGTGGTTTTGGGGGGTTTGCCATGTCTCCCACAAGATCTTTTTTATTGCCTTCGGTGTCACCTAGATGACACTGTGCTGTAAATGGTCAGAAAGCTGCACTCCACTCACAAGTAGCTAGACCCCTACACAGAATAATATATATTATATTAAAAATATTTAAACTCATTAGTCGTTAAATCGTACATTCACAGTATTGTTTTTTGACACGACTTTTTTTTTGTTGCAAGACTGTATTTGTCACATTTGCAAATATACCAGCATGCCTTCTAAAGTGAGTGTGAGATTTTTTTTTCTTTTACAAAATTTTATCCAACTGAAAAGATATGTAAGATTTGTAATATTTTATCAAACTGCATTTAATTGAACTGCAATAAAGTAATTACAAACTGAAAATCACTACATAGACGGTAACACTCATCTCAGTAATGTTTGCAATCAATAAAACCACTTACAGTTTGTTTAAAAAGTAAAAATCATTATTATTATTTATTAATTATACATAAATTAATCAATTCATGAATGAACGAAGCAGAACATAGGTATGCATTAACACTTGACAGACTGTGTTGCCAGGGAATACCCACATACCTCAGTGGTGTGAGAAGCCAATAAGCCAAAGGCCGATAGGCAGAGCAATAATAGCAGCCAAATTGTAAATCTGATTCAAAGAACTGCATAGAGAAGTTTTTCAGCTTAATAGGGGCAGTGAGTAGAACTTTGCTGGTGAGAACGGTAGGCTACTTTCTTCCAGAGTCCTGCTTATTAAGCTATAAAAACTGTATATCTTGATAAAATATGAAAAAAGCAGTCTAGGGATAGATGGGTACACAACCCAAGTCAGCAGTTGCTTAGCTATTGGTTCGTAATTTTGCAGTGGTGTAAAAAGTACTTGAATTCCATACTTAAGTGAAAGTACAGATATCGATCTTAAAAGTGACTTTAGTAAAAGTCACCCATAAGAAAATTACTTAAGTAATAGTATTAAAGTAGCTTATCTTAAATGTACTTAAGTATCAAAAGTATTTTTCCGGTGTTAAAATGTACTCAAAAGTATCAAAAGTAAAAGTACAAAAGTACAAAGAGAGAATAAAGACAGAAATTGTTTTCTTTCTCTCTCCAAACTTTATTTATGTTCTCCCTACATCACATTGAACTTGAACCATCATTTTAAACTTTAACCATCACTAAAATCGTTTTTCCTCTTGCTCCCTCCCTGTACCTTATTGCCCACTTCTTCCCTCAACTCCTTTCTCCTCTCAATTACTTCCTCATTGTCTCCTCTTGCTCACTCTCCCTCCTCTTGCTTCCTTCATCTTTCCCTCTGCTTTCTTCTCTTCCTTCCTTTAATTAAAATTGAAAACCTTGCGGTTCATCTTCAGTAGAAGTTGTTTGTCAAAATTGCGAGAATCCAGCCGTGCTCTTTGTTGGCTGAAAACAAGTCCTGTTATGTTAAATATTCACGGGCTGCAGAAGCAGGTAGAGGTGTATTTAGCTTTACTGACAACTTGAAGACCGCAGGGAAGGACTTCAGCAGAGGTGTAAAAAGTATTGGAGAATGACACTTGAGTAAAAGTACAGATACTGTGATAAAAACCTACTCCAGTAAGACTGAAGTCACCTACTGGATTTTTTACTTGAGTAAAAGTCTTAAAGTATCTGAATTTAAATGTAATTAAGTTCCAAAAGACAGAGCATGCACATCTGATTCAACTACTAATCAACACGTCAGTCATTAGTGAATCTGATCTGATAGTTCGGGGCTAGAGCTAAACTTTGTAAACACATCTGGGAGGGATCACTGGGGAGAGGTTTAAGAACCACTGGTATAGGGCATGGCCATTCCAACCATCTCAGAATTTTTCACACATTACGTTCTCAGGAAACTATTTTGAAAACCTGAATTACGTTATATGCCAACATATTTAGTTTTTTTTTTACGTTTGAACTGCACATTTCATTATTAGGCTATATTTCTAATTCAATTACATTGCTCCGGTACATTTCGTTTAGCAGATTTATGCGAGAACATTCCACACATTCCATACATTCCATAGCAATCAAAATTATATTTCAACATTCACTGTTAAGGTTAGGTAAGAGGATACTAATGGTTAAGTTTAGGCATGAGGTTACTAACGGTTAAGGTTAGGCATTAGGTTACTAACGGTTAAGGTTAGATATGACGTTACTGTGGTTAAGGTTAGGATTAAGGTTAGGGTTAACATTGCAAAAAAACGACAATCGTCTGTCTGCATGATGCAAGCAATGTAGAACAAAACACACACAAAGTGCCGGTCTGGATTTGAACTCGCAAACACTGGCATGCAAGTCGCAGATTTATACGCCCATCCACCATCCCAGACCTCCGCCCTACCAAAAACTATGCTATTTACATGCTACGTCATGATTTTCATATGTTCATATTTAACGTTATTTGAGTGTTCAATTTAGTTCCCTACAAACGTAAATGACTCTCTCATACGTTCATATTTGACATATTTCGGTTTTACAAAATAGTTCCCTCAGAATGTATTTAATGTGATTTAGGGCTGCACCACTGAACTGCTTGGATACTTGGAGTATTTTTAAAGAAAACAAATCACTTATACGTAAATGAGGGGAAAAGGTGTAAGCTTATACCATACTTCCGTATACTTGGGACCGCACTACTGCTCTTGGTGGGTGGGACTTCACACTGATTTGCTCAAAATAAAATGCATGGCTAAAGCAATTGGATAACGACTTAACCGAGATATTAGTTAATAATTTGTTTGCGCATTTCCTCCAATACAAGTAATTTTCTTTTTTTTTGTAGCGAGTAACGACTGTGTTTTGGAAAATGTAAAGAAGTAAAAGTATCAATTGTTGTAATAAAATGTAGTAAAGTAAAAGTACAAAGTTGGCAGACAGATGCATACTCAAGTAAAATACAGATACACAAAAAAGTACTTAAGTACAGTTACGAAGTATTAATACTTAGTTACTTTACACCACTGCAATTTTGGTACCCAGGTCATAATCATCATTGTCTGAATTACATGGGCAACATTTGAGTGCACTTCATTTGAATTTGAATGAATTTAGCAACAAGGATTTAGAAGTGTAATGTTGATGAAGAATAGGGTGATTAAAAATTCACAGCTCACAAGCTTTATTTGAATGTATATTAATTTAGTGTAATGTTGACGACTATCTAATATGCCTACTGTACCTCCAACAAACCAAAATATATTCTTCTAGAGTTCCGCAATTTTTAGACCATTTCATTTGGCTTATTCTATACATTAATGTTATGGATAAGAACTATACACTCTAATGTGTTTGTATGTCTAAGTCTGATCTTGTTTATCTACAGTATAAAGCCTACCACAAATACTGTTTGTCAAGTGATCTGGAGTTGAAATAAATTACCGAAAATACAACTCTGTGTGTTCTCTGATATTAGTTTTTTTCTACACGTTTTATAGCTAATACCGCCAAACAACTAAACATTTTTTTATAGAATTCCATCATTTTTAGACAATTCAATTTGGCTTGTTTCCTGAGAGATCATGCCACATTCTGTAACTATTTCATAGAGATTATGTAACGCCAGTGTTTTAATGAAAAATAAGGTTTAAGACTTATGGAGCCTTTCACAGGCAAGTGCAGAAATATGACCACTGACAACTTCTTTACATCACTTTCCCTGGCAGACAAGTTGATGGAAAAGAATAGGAGCCTTTTGGGAACCATGATCAATCAATGGTGAGAGCTGCTCCACTGTGCGCAAAATAACACACCAGCAGAGCTCTCCACAACAGTGATGAAGAGTGGGAAAGCTACACTGAAACAATTAGACACTACGATCACACAATAATACCGTAAGTCAACATTACATAATAAGCATAGCCATCTAAATGAACATAGCAAATTCATTATATGGAATTAATTATGCTATGCGGAATGACACTTTGTTTTCAATAATTGTGTGTTCTTCAGTAGGGAACTATGCATGAAAAAACTAAGCGAAAAGCCTAGTTTTGATGGTTTACTGTTTTTATACACAGTCTTTTTATTTTTTTACAACTTATCAAGCAAACAAATTTTACAAATTTTACTCAAACTGACAATGTAACAAACCTGGTGCGCAAGCATTTCAAAATTTATTTTGTTTTGCACTTATATAAAGACTTTGTGTGTGTTATCAATAAGTGTCACACATTTGATGGTATTGGTGTGGTTGTTGGAGCGATTGGAGACCAGAATGCAGGGAGGAGTGTTTGGTTGTTTAATGAACACTTTAATGAGGAGACATAAACATAGTTTGCTACAGTGCTGTAGAACACATGGAATCAGCACAATGAATATCTTTTTAGCTTACAATTCTCTGATGCGGCATAGATGCCAATGCTAAATAAACAGAGTGTACGCATGACTCACAATACAGTATACTTGTACACTGTGTACGACACATAACAAGGTGAAGGCTCAATCAGCAGTGCACACTTACAATGTCTGTAAGCTCCATAAAACAAACCACACTAAGTCTATCCTCACATTTTCCATCCATAATCAACAGAGGTTTAACCCACCATAGCACCAACCATTCATGCGTAATGAGTTACCAAGTGCCTACCACTCTCCCCGAGGTCAGTGCGTTAACCAAAACTCATTCATGTCACAAATCATAAATGTCCTCACCTTTTTTGACAATAAGTGTGTTCACTCTGGAGTGTTCACTCTGTATTTTGTTTTAAAGTGTGAGTGTTAAAGTAACACTTTGACAACTAACACTATTTTTTAACACCAACACTGGGATTTTGTTACAGAAGGTTGTGTTGATTTAACACTACCAAGTGTTCATTTAACACTATCAAGTGTTCATCTAACACCTCAGTTATCACTGTATTGTTAACACTGGAAACTCAACACTAGACAATTTGCTGTGTAATGTTTTGGTAATCACCCCCTGCCACCCTGAATTTTGCAATCTATCAGTAGTTGCTGCACAAGTTTATGAACTTTTAAAGCATTATAAACTTTTTGAGTCACAAACGACCAAAATATTTATAGTGTTTCATATTTTGTATGCTTGTTTGGCATATATTGTATTCAAAGAAAACAGAGCTCACAGAACCCTTCTCAGCAATCATCAAAACTCAGTTCAGGGTCCACTGATGCTTTCACTTTATTCCCAACCTGAAGCTTCAGGAAAAAGTGTCCACCGCTCTGAGAAAGACTGCAAGACCAGCACACATGCCCCAATTCTAAAAATTACATTTGCAAATCAAGCATGCAGACATACTTTCATTTATGTGTGCCCAGTAAATAACTGACCAAATGTGACGCCATCTGTAAATTGTTCTCTGATCTCTTTCCCCTCACTTGCTTCCCTCTCTCTCTGTCCTGCCAATCACACACAAACCTGCAAACACAAAGACTTGTACTGTTCATGCATGTAACATTAAATGCAATCAAATATTTTAAATGATGTTAATAGTGTAACTGTGACAAACTTGGTAAACAAAATGTCACTTCATGCTTTTGATTTGCATAACATTTGGTTATATTTAGAGCCAAGTTGTTAAGGATTTCTAATGAGTTAGTTATTCATGGGAAACATTGTTTGGATGCATGTACTGTACCTTATCATTGTTGTGATCAAATTTGACCCGCTTACATGTATGTTGTACCTAAATATTAACATAACATTATGGTTAGGTAGACCTTTACAGATTTACAATTGGAATATTGATTTAATTGAAAGAACTGGTTTACAACATTTAAAAATGACTTATTGGTTTATTCTGTTTCATTTACATAATTGTATATGGCTGGTCTAGTGATATTCATGCTTTCTGTTGGCCCTTAATTTGCAGCTTAAAGGAGTACAAAGCTCACAGCATGTCCAAGCTCAGGGTTACCTGTTATACTCACAATCCCCCAATCACTAGCTGATCCTGCTCAAGCTACTCCAACACCCACACAGCCAGACTTTTTTTAATGTCAGCCAGTGTTCTCTCACTGGTCCTGGATCAAGTTCTACCAGAATACTTTCATATGCTCTCAATTGTATTCTACCCAGTTTTTCTACGGCATATTATATACCATATACCATTGTACCCACAACAATTTCTCTAACCTACTCCAAAGCCATCTTACATGTACCTACAATACATTATGTGCCATATCTTGTTTTAGTGTCAGGGTACCTATGTTATCTACAGTACATTAAGTTCCATACCTTGTTTAAGAGCCAGAGTACGTAGCTTACCTACATTAAGTTCCATACCTCGTTTCAAAGCCAGAGTACCTAGCTTACCTACATTCTGTTCAATACCTTGTTTCAGAGCCAGATTATGTAGATTACCTACATTACATTCTATAACTTGTTTCAGGGCCAGAGTATGTATATTTCCTACATTTACGTTCCATACTTTGCTTCAGAGCCAGAGTACGTAGAATACCTACATTAAGTTCCATAACTTGTTTTAGAGCCAGAGTACGTAGAATATCTACAATAAGTTCCATAACTTGTTTTAGAGCCAGAGTACGTAGAATATCTACAATAAGTTCCATAACTTGTTTTAGAGCCAGAGTACGTAGCGTACCTACATTAAGTTCCATACATTGTTTCAGAGCCACTAAATTAGAAACATACCCTGTTTCAAAGTACCTATCTTATCTGCATTAAGTTCCACATCCTGCTCAAGAGCCAGACTAGCTGAGCGATTAAAGTTAAGAATGGTGCTGTTGAAGTCACTGCTAAAATATACATAAGTAATTCAGTTGAACACCCAGGGATAGTTGCCATGGCATTCAATCTACTTGAGGAGTGAAGCTGTTGCAGGATGCAAGAAGAAAGTAAGATTTCATTATTTTATTTTTTAACATCATAACAAGGGCTTCTTTCTGTGGAAAACCACCCCACTACTATATTTATGTTAAAACTGATAATGAACCATGTTCAACTGTAAGTTATTCACTATTGACGATGGAAATTCACAATACATTACCTTTAATCATATTTTAAATGTTATGTTTGTTGAATGTTCTCATGTGATGATGGAATGGCATCCAGTGACTCACTGTGCCCTTTGAATCGTTCAGGGAATCAATATTGGGTCCATGTGGTTTGACTGCAGATGAAATCTAAGTAGGGACTTTGGGACAGGGGCATTGAGACACACTAACCTGAAAGCCATCAAAAACCCTGTAATAGAACTGTATGCATGACCAAATGTCTGATGATGTTGCAAACCTCTGATCTAGACTTTATGAATATGTAGAGAATATACAGTAGTTCATATATTTCAAAATGTAGCTAGATTTAACATTCTTATTAACATTGCTTTAAATAAACCAGTTCAGAATTGAGTTGATGACAAATTTATATATATATTTTAATACGGTTTTGCAACTATATCCACATAGATCATTTAGCAAATTCTCTCTTCCTCATTGCAAAATAGTATTTTCTCTGAATGGCACAGCTACAATTTCATTGGTATTGAAACTTGACACAAAACTCAACAAAACCACTATGAAATGGTAATTGATTCTGGAGAGAGGGCGCCAGTTATTGAATAGCTTCCATACCCCTATCTTATGTTCTCATCTGATTCAAGTCATACATTTTCTTCCACCAAAGCAAGCACTTTCTATGGTCTTTATTTTACAAGATCTATAAAACAGACACTCTGTTTAATAAATGAATGAATGAATGTATTAATTACTGTGCTTATCCCTGCCTATACTCAAAGCTACAACAAGGTGTATATCTTTTAATGTATACTACAATGGGGGAAATCTATGTGAACATTACAGGAAATGAAGGTCAGCTTAAATATACATATTCAGCAAGTTATTTGTTAGTATTCCAGATAAAGTTATTCAAGAAATATGAATTAATCAAATCACAAGCATTATAGAAGAGGCGATTAAAGAATGGCTTATTTTCTTCTGATCTTTATTAACGCAGTGACATACAAGACATTCACACAAATTGACACATTAATGACAAATGACAATAAGATTTCCCCCACAAAATTAAATTACATTAAGCAATACTTGAATATATATCTAAAACTATTTTCAGCATATATGTTGTATATGTGTTGTATACAGTCATATGCAAATGTGTGGGCACCCCTGACAATTTACATAATTTTCATCTATAAGTAATTTGTTGTTTGGATCAGCAATTTCATTTTGATCTATCAAATAATTGAAGGACAGTAATATTTCAGTAGTGAAATTAGGTTTATTTGATGACCAGAAAATGTGCAATATGCATCAAAACGAAATTCTGCATAGATTTGGGCACCCCAACAGAAATATTGCATCAATTTTTAGTTGCACCTCCTTTAGCAGAAACAACAGCCTCTAGACGCTTCCTATAGCCTGTAATGAGTGTCTGGATTCTGCATGAAGGTATTTTGGACCATTTATCCTTGCACAACATATCCAGTTCAGTTTTGATGGGTTTTCAATGAAATTCAGGTCTGGGGACTGAGATGGCCATTCCAGAACATTGGACTTGTTCCTCTGCTTAAATGCCAGAGTAGATTATGAGCAGTGTTTTGGGTCGTTGTCTTGTTGAAATATCCAGCCCCGGCGTAACTTCAACTTTGTGACTGATTCTTATACTTTGTTCTCAATTATCTGCTGATATTGAGTGGAATCCATGCAACCCTCAACTTTAACAAGATTCCTAGTACCAACACTGGCCACAGCTTGATGAAACCTCCACATAATTTTACTGTGGGTAGCAAGTGTTTGTCTTGGAACGCTGTGTTCTTTTGCCGCCATGCATAACGCCCCTTGTTATGACCAAATCACTCCATCTTTGTTTCATCAGTCCATAGCACCTTTTTCCAAAATTAAGCTGGCTTGTTTAAATTTGCGTTTACATCAAAGTCAAAGTCAAAGTTGTTTATTTAACATATGCATCGAATAACATACATCATCCTATGCAGAGAAATTTCTTTTGACATGGCACGGCGATTCTATGCAGTGGGCTTATAAACAAGATAAGAATTTTAAAATAATAATGACAATAGTAATAATAATAATAAAACGCTATGTACTGAGCAGTGGTCTGGAAAATGTACAACAGTAGAGGTAGTAAATATTATAGATTTGGCATGTAAAATTGCTTTAAGGTGCATTTGAATTCTGCTACATCAGATGTAGAGAGCATAAAGTGACCAGAGAGTGTTAGTGCTCAACAGACGATTTGCGATCAGTGTCTGTGTTCCATGTTGAGCAGCCGAATGGCCTGTGGGAAGAAACTGTTTTTAAATCTGGTGGTCCGTGCCTTGATGCTCCGGTAACGTCTAGCAGACGGCAGTAGTGAGAAAATATCACGGCCTGGGTGGCTGTGGTCTTTGAGGATGTTCTTTGTTTTCCTAAGGCATCGCTTATGGTAGATGCCTTGCACGGAGGGGAGGCAGTAGCCAATGATGCGCTCCGCTGACTTTACCACCCTCTGAAGGGCCTTACGATCAGCAGCGGAGCAGCTGCCGTACCAGGCTGTAATGCAGCCTGAGAGGATGCTCTCAATGGTGCACCTGTAGAAGTTTATTAAAATCCTGACAGACATGCCAAACTTCTTGAGTCTCCTCAGGAAGTATAGGCACTTTTGGGCAGTTTTTGTTACCGAGGTTGTCTGTCTGGACCATGTGAGGTTGTCGCTGATGAGCACACCGAGGAACTTAAACTCTGAGACTCTCTCGACTTCAGCTCCATCGATGTGTATGGGTGCAGGACCCTCCCTCTGCTGCTTCTTAACGTCCACTATCATCTCTTTTGTCTTGCTGACGTTGAGAGAGAGGTTGTTGCTCTGGCACCAGGTAGCCAAGGCTCTTACCTCTTCTCTGTAAGCAGTCTCATCGTTGTTGGAGATGAGACCTAGGATGGTTGTATGGTCAGCAAACTTTATGATGGTGTTGGAACTGCGTGTGGCCACACAATCATAAGTGAACAGAGCGTACAAGAGGGGACTGAGTATGCAGCCCTGTGGGGCTCCAGTGCTCAGGGTCATTGTGGAGGAGGTAAGGTTGCG
>JACXGM010000546.1:35273-70501 GCA_016801145.1 Umbra pygmaea
AGGATCCTGAGCTTGGAAATGAGCTTAGCAGGAACAATAGTGTTGAATGCTGAGCTGTAGTCCACAAACAGCATCCTCACGTATGTGTTCCCTTTTTCCAAATGTGAGAGGGCGGTGTGTGCCGTCAGTGCGATTGCATCGTCTGTAGATCTGTTGGGGCGGTATGCAAATTGTAGGGGGTCCAAGGTGTCCGGAAGGGAGGCGCAGATATGTGTTTTGACCAGCCGCTCGAAGCACTTCATGATGATTGAGGTTAGTGCTACTGGGCGGTAGTCATTTAGGCAGGTGATGTAAGGTTTTTTTGGAACCGGGATAATGGTGGCCTGCTTGAAGCAGGAGGGAACTGCAGACTGTGTTAGGGAGAGGTTTAATATGGAGGTGAATACCCCCGCAAGCTGGTCGGCGCATCCTCTTAGAACACGGCCTGGAATACCATCCGGCCCTGGAGACTTCCGCGGGTTCACTCTTTTGAAAGCTCTCCTAACGTCAGCCACATCCAGGGTCAAAGGGCAGTCGTCTGGGTTCTCAGCCAGCTTTTCTGGGGTGATGTTGGCCACCTCAAACCGTGCGAAGAAGGTGTTGAGCTCGTCGGGGAGTGAGGCTGGGGGGTGGGTGTCGCAGCTCTTCCTGCCTTTGTACTCCGTTATCTGCTGTAGTCCACTCCACATGCGTCTGGGATCGGAGCTGTTGTAATTGGACTCTAATTTGTCCCTGTAGTCTCTTTTAGCCTCTCTGATGGCTTTCCGTAGGTCATATCTGGCCCTCCTCAGATCCTCCAGGTCCCCAGAGTTATAGGCAGAGGACCGTGCTACAAGCTTGGGACGGACATTACCGTTAACCCAGGGCTTTTGGTTGGGGAAGGTCTTGACATTGACCCGTGGAACGACATCATCTATGCACTTGGTGATGAATGCTGAGACAGAGTCAGTGTATTCATCAATGTTGTCACCAGCTGCTACACGGAACATATCCCAGTCTGTGGTTTCAAAGCAGTCTTGGAGAGTAGTGATGAATTGGTCACTCCATTTTTGAACTGACCGAAAAAACGTTTTTTCCAGTTTAAGACGTTGTCTGTAGGTAGGGACGAGAAGAATGGAGATGTGATCTGCCTTTCCAAGGGCAGGGCAGGGGATGGGTTTGAAGCTGTTACGGATCATTGAATAACAGTGGTCTAGGGTCTGATCGCCCCGAGTGTGAAAATAAATATGCTGATGGAATTTAGGCAGTATTTTTATCATGTTTGTCCTGTTAAAGTCTCAAACAACAATAAAAACAGACTCAGGATGAGCGTCCTCTAGGCCACTTATTATTCCATATAGTCCCTCAAGCGCGCGCACCTTATCCGCCTGCGGAGGTATATAGACTGCTGTGATTATAGCGGAAGTAAACTCCCGGGGGAGATAGAAGGGACGTATGTTTACAGTTAGTAGCTCCAGGTCCGGTGAGCAGTGTGTTGAAATAACTGCGGCATCCGAACCCCAACGAGAGTTAATCATAATCCAAACCCCTCCGCCTCTTTGTTTACCTGATTCCGAGGTTCTGTCCTGCCGGAAGACGGAGAAACCAGCTGGCGTGATAGCCGTGTCCGGGATGGAGGAATCTAACCACGTCTCTGTAAAAGCTAGCACGCAGCAGTTGGCAATGTCCCGCTGGAAGATAATCCGAGCATGAAGTTCGTCCATTTTATTGTCAAGAGATTGAACATTTGCAAGTAAAATGCTCGGTAACGGTGGATTGCAGTATCTCGTCCGTAATCCCGCCCGTTTTCCTCTCTTCTTTTTCCTTTGTCGCCTGCGTATGAGTAGACAAGTCGACGACAGCGGGATATTCCAGTTGCAGCAATCGCTCCGGTAAGTGGAAAAAAAGTCTGTATCCAGTGAATTACGTATATCCAAAAGTGCTAGTCGATCATACTGTATGAGTGACAGTGCAGAACGTGCAGAAATAACTCAAGCGACTCTGAAAAGGCTTCTTCCGCATCTCTCCCGTACAGCGTCTCCTTGTGCAAAGTGCGCAGAATTTTTGAACGATGAACAATGACACCATCTGCAGCAATATGATGTTGTAGGTCTTTGGAGGTGGTCTATGGGCTGTTTTTGACTTTGCCTTTGCCTTGCCGATATTTACCTTGGCATGCCATTTCTGGCCTTAACAAGAACTGTGCCTGTGGTTTTCCATTTCCTCACTATCTTCCTCACAGTGGACACCGACAGCTTAATTATTTGTGATAGCCTTTTGTAGCCTTCCCCTAAACCATCATGTTGAACAAACTTTGTTTTCAGGTCATTTGAGTTGTTTTGAGGCCCCCATGTTGCCACTCTTCAGAGGAGAGTCAAAGAAAACAACCACTTTGTTGTTACCTTTTCTCATGATTGGATGCATATGTCTATGAAGTTCAAGGCTTAATGAGCTCACCAAACCAATTCGTTGTTCCAATTAATCAGTGCTAGGTAGTTACAGGTATTCAACTCAAGAAAATGACCATGATGCCCAAATCTATGTACCTGTCTAATTTGGTTTTGATGCATATTGCACATTTTCTGTTAATCCAATGAACCTCATTTCACCACTGAAATATTACTGTGTTATTGAGTTATTTGATAGATCAAAATGAAATTGCTAATCGAAACACCCAAATATTTATAAATGAAAATCATGGAATTTGTCAGGAGTGCCTAAACATTTGCATACAACTGTATATGTGGTCTGTGCTGATGCCATTCAATTTAGAAAGCATTGACCTTTAAGGAAACTTGTGTACCTCAGCTGTCTCAATGGGGGTAGTCAACAAGCAGTGACATGAGCTATCTGATCAAACTAGACACTGGACATAGAAGACTTGGCATTCTGACACAATGAAGGTTTTCTTTCCCACTGCTTGTTTCTCTATTTTACCCTCTATTCCTCTCTCTTCCTCAAGCACACAGCAACACACAAACATAGTCCCTCTTTCAGTTACAGGAGCTTTTGTGATCATTGTTTATTCCCCACTAGCCATGATTACTTATGATTCTGTCACTGGTGGTGACATTGTCCATTACAGGTACTAAGGCTATATGGGGAAGCACTTAATTGAAAAACTAATTTTACATAACATGCAAACATCACAAACCTTTCAGTTGGCAGGCTTCAAATTTGAAATGCAGAATTTTGTCTTTTATGCACATTATAGCAGCTATTATTTACTTTTGGTTATATTATGTAGTTGATAATTGAATATAACAAAGTCAAGTGTTTTATACGTAGCTGTATTCCCCTTGAATATTGTGTAAATAAGTGAAGGAACAGCAATACAATATGAGATACCCACTTTGATGTAACTGTTATTTAAGGGCACTCTCAGATTTTCCAATCAGAAATACAGAAAATCCAATTACGAGTATTAAGTGTGACAAAATGGAAGTGATTACGAGGATGACTCGAGTTTGGCCCCTTCAATTGACTCAGCGCAACCAAATATGTGAGCCAGTAGTGCATGTTTAACTCCCTGAATTTTATAGACTGAACACCCATCACCCATCTGACATTTTTGCCTAATCCCTTCCCTAATGACAATTGAAAAAACTGTGAGTGATTATTAGACCATTTAGCACATTCACAAACCAGAACTTGTAATTTGAAATCTGTAGAGTAGATAGCTCATGGTCAAATAACTGTGCATCTCTGGACCACTAAATATATAACATATTGTGCTAATGTACACAGTAAAGAAAAGTGGAAACCCCACAGCTACAGTAACTCCTGCTGGAAAAATTTACTTTACCAGCTAGTCCATGCTGGACCACCATAAACCAGTGTGGTCATAACAAGCTAAGTACAGTGCCTTGCGAAAGTATTCGGCACCCTTGAACTTTTTGACCTTTTGCCACATTTTAGGCTTCTAACATAAAGATATGAAATTGTAATTTTTTGTGAAGAATCAACAACAATTAGGACACAATCATGAAGTGGAACTAAATTTATTGGATATTTCAAACTTTTGTAACAAATAAAAAACTGAAAAATTGGGCGTGCAAAAGTAAGTTAATACTTTGTAGCGCCACCTTTTGCTGCGATTACAGCTGTAAGTCGCTTGGGGTATGTCTCTATCAGTTTTTCACATCGAGAGACTGAAATTTTTGCCCATTCCTCCTTGCAAAACAGCTCGAGCTCAGTGAGGTTG
Organism: Umbra pygmaea; assembly: GCA_016801145.1. Classification (NCBI taxonomy): domain Eukaryota; kingdom Metazoa; phylum Chordata; class Actinopteri; order Esociformes; family Umbridae; genus Umbra; species Umbra pygmaea. Next base: position 39,436 of record JACXGM010000546.1, read on the forward strand.
GATGGAGAGTGTTTGTGAACAGCAGTTTTCAGTTCTTTCCACAGATTCTCGATTGGATTCAGGTCTGGACTTTGATTTGGCCATTCTAACACCTGGATATGTTTATTTGTGAACCATTCCATTGTAGATTTTGCTTTATGTTTTGCACTATTGTCTTGTTGGAAGACAAATCTCCGTCCCAGTCTCAGGTCTTTTGCTGATTACATCAGGTTTTCTTCCAGAATGGTCCTGTATTTGGCTCCATCCATCTTCCCATTAATTTTAGCCATCTTCCCTGTCCTTGCTGAAGAAAAGCAGTTTAAAGATGTTTAAAGCTTGGGAAATCTTTCTGTATCCAAATCCAGCTTTAAACTTCTCCACAACAGTATCTCGGACCTGCCTGGTGTGTTCCTTGTTCTTCGTGATGCTCTCTGTGCTTTCAACGGACATCTGAGACTATCACAGAGCAGGTGCATTTATACGGAGACTTGATTACACAGAGGTGGAATCTATTTATCATCATTAGTCATTTAGGTCAACATTGGATCATTCAGAGATCCTCACTGAACTTCTGGAGAGAGTTTGCTGCACTGAAAGTAAAGGGGCTGAATAATTTTGCTCGCCCAATTTGTCTGTTTTTTATTTGTTAAAAAAGTTTGAAATATCCAATAAATTTTGTTCCACTTCATAATTGTGTCCCACTTGTTGTTGCTTCTTCACAAAAAATTACAGTTTTATATCTTTATGTTTGAAGCCTGAAATGTGGCAAAAGTTTGAAATGTGCAAGGGGGCCGAATACTTTCGCAAGGCACTGTATACTTGCTAGACTGGTGGTTTTCCACTTTGTCTTTGAGAAATCTTTCCTTAGCTGTGTGAAGTTCCCTTTATTGCCAAACACACTCTCACACACACAAAATAATAAAAAAGTGATATTTATTTAGGAAACTACCTTCACATCTGGGAGTAAGAGGAAGCACTCTCCTGCTGCGAATTGAGACAGATCACAAATGTAGCGAGCTCCTCTGTTGGCATGTGGGCCTTCACTTCAGTTATCTCTCCTACACAAAATGTTCCTATTCCGGTGGCGTTCATTATGTTCCCCTATCCGCCACCACAGCCAGACGCTTTTGAAAGGCTCAGGGTTCTACAGCAGCTCAAATTCAATTGACATGTCCGGGATCTGTTTATTTTTCGGTAGCATCATTATTATTGTTTTAGCACGAACAAACATGTGCACACACACGAAATAAACAATATGTCAGCATGTTAAGAAAAATATATAAATAACAATGCCTATTTTACAGCCTTATTCTGAAGCTCTGGTAGCAGGTTAGAATAACATGGTATCTAATGCTGTTTAAAAAAGAATAATCTAGAAGTCTACTTCTTTGCAGTTCAGTTCATACATTGTTTTACTATGCATATGCAGTTGACTTCTTGAACAGTGTGTTAGGGAGAGACAGAGGAGTAATCATCAAATCATGAGGTACAGTTCAGAGTGTCTGTGGTAATCCAGCTTTTGGCTCCCATTCCCTGAGGTCAGGCCTGGCAGCCTTTGTTTCTAAATACAGCAAAGCAGACACTGCGCAGTGGGCCTATGTCTGTGTACCAAACTGTAGCTTACTCCCTTTATAGTACCCCACTTCTCATTAGAGTTCATAGAGTACTGGTCCAAATTACTGCACTGTTTAGGAAATAGGGTGCAAGTTGGAATGCAGACTAAGTCTGAAGGAAACGCCATCTAATAAGCTCTTTACCTTGTTATCGGGTCAAGAACCGTTTGTAGGGCGACTCAGTGCATGTCTACTCTGTCCAAGTGGATAGTTCAATCACACTCTTTCTCAACAATAAAAAAAAATTATGTAGCGTAAGTGCCTCGTTCACAAAGCCTATAAATATTTCATATTGTTTAATCAATGCTTCACTTTATGGGGTCAAATACTGGCTCTGTAGCCCTGAAGGACGATGGCATGGCAAATATAATGTCTAGGTAATCGTATAAAACATTGATTCTTGGAGCGTTCAGGCGCCAACCACACCTATCAAAAGTACAGGGAGAGAAAAGACAATTTCTCAAACATCCACATACATCCACATACCACACTGTGGGATTTCATATCATCTCTAGATTGTTGAAGGATAAGTCTCAAATCACACCCTATTATAATGTACAGGTCAGAAATAGCACAGTATATATAGGATTGTTTACAATTACAGGTAGTCCAGAGCGCACAAGTCAAAATCTTAGCTACAAACTCAGCGTAGCAATCAGTGTCTGCCTTAACATGCACCAATCAATATCCTACCCAGAACACTTTGACACAGCAACACAGACAGGAAGCTGAGTGTAGGGTAACTTGAGGAGGTGCAGGTCTGTTATCCCCCAGGTTAGACTGCCTCACAAATAGCACTGTATTTAATGCAATAAGCTCTGACATGATCGGTGCCCATAGGGTGCTGGTTAAAATGAAGGCACAATATAGGGATTATGGTGCCATTTGTGAGGCATACTTAATATAGCTACTTAAATGCATCCTTTCTCCTGGTCAACCACATCTCATAGAGAAATGTTGATCTGTCATCTACTACTGTCCCTAATAGGTTAGCTTGCCTTCTTTATAGACTAAGAATAAACGAGGACAGGGCTTTGGGCTCATTATCAGATTTCTCATCATGTGCATTAAGTTTATTATTCATAAATATGTGCTACATTTCTCGAGTTCTCATCCTGGCAACACTATTACGATCAGTGACTTGATACCTGTGTTGAAAGTCTAATTACTCCAGTAATAAAATGTACCAATTTAAAAAATGCCTGAATTATCTGGTTAAAGCAAGCAAGTACTCTTTGCTGTAACGAAGAACCACTTCATCTCAGGTTGTTATTGAAAAATAAACACAAAACAATCTTGATACTAACTAGCACTTTATTTGGTCCATTCCTTCTATAAGGAATGTATTTTGCCTAACAGATTGTTGTTGTTACATGCAAAACCAGTCCACAAGTGATTAGTACACTCCCTGTTCTATAATCCTGTAAGCTAGTGACAATCAACAGCTGTGGTGCTAATGGGTTAATGTGCATTTTCCACTAACTTAATGGTAGTTTATGAGGATTGTCCAGAAAGGTTATTGTTTTTGAGTGTGGAGGAACGTGTGGTTGTGGACCCGTTTAAATAAATAAATAAATAAATAAATACATGGAGTGTTGGAACTGATGCAAAGGTTCATAGCGTACAGATGGTATCTGTTAATTTATGACTGATCCAGAAACCACCAGGAAATGCATGTTTATTATTAAAATTACTGTTAGCTTACTGTGGCTAAACTGTCAAGCTCACTAACCAGAACGAGTGACAGAAAGGTCAAATTGATGCCAACAGGGAGATTATTGTCACACGCACGTACAAAGACTGTGAAGCTGACACTGTTAGACAATGTTCAACCTTTGATATACAATATGACCATCAACCACTTCAACTGGCAAAATAACTCCATGAATGGCACCAATACACACACATTCATAACATACAGTACAATAACCAAATATTGACCGGAACTTTGTTTTTATCATGTTATAAAACAAGGTTGAAAGGAAATATAAAAATTCATATTTTTCATAACAATGCCATCAGTATAACAAACCAAGATGTCAAATAAACTCTTCAATAGTTTCACATAACACAACTTGACTTCTGCACATTTTGAAATGTATTATCCTGTCAGCAGGTAATGTCAGAAAAAGACAATGTTTATACATTAAGACTCATAAGCTAGTGTTTTTGGTCTATCTACCGGTAAGTCAGAAAGCACTCTATTACAGTCTATCCAAACATTTTGTTGAACGAGAAGTCATTTTGTGTCCACTGGGCTAATTGAGCGTTAGTGATTGGATAGCAACATCTTAATCTCTTACCTCATTAGGCTCTATAATGTGAAAATATTCTCATTCAAGGCAGAGACAGGATAGCAGCCTGACAGTGTTGACTTTAGAGTCCAATGTTCCAACAAATTGTGATGATAAATCATGCCTGCATGGCAGTCGGCAGGTTGTCTGAGAGGAAACGTATTAAGAGAACAAGCTTAGAAACAACCACTTCTACCAGGGGTTGATGTTAATTCTCTAACTAATCCCTCCTTATCATCTTAGGGAAATAAATCACATAAATGGATTTCCTTGGTATACATTATTTCCAACATGTCGGTTTCAAAGCGGCCATTTGTACTTTTCTACGTTAAATCTGCAAGAACATGGTAGCAATTTATGCAACACTTTGTAGTATAAGATATTGTTTCATTTTAAGACATTGAAATTCAAAAACCACAGTTCCCTGAGAGAAGTGAGTTATGACACTAGTGGGTAACCACTCAAACAATTTCATCTTCTAAAGTCGTTGAAATTAGTTTATAGAGTCATTTAATTTACCATTTAATTTCATTCAACCAGAAAATATGTAACAAAAAGGTCCTACCTAAATGTAAAAGGTTTGACATAGAAAACAAAAACATTCTTTCTGAAAGCACAAAAAAGGATTCCAGTACATGGACAGCCAAAAAGTTGTTTTGCGACCCCAATATGTGTAGTCTCTGCAGCCACACAAAACAAGGGTTTTAATAAGTTTATATTATTGGCCTGGTTGGGAAAACCTTTTTTTTTGGTTTCAGGAGAACTCTTTGGTATAATTATGTGAGAAGGTACCTGGGACCGATTGATTCTAGCTCAAACCATCTGAGTAGCAAAACTATGAACAAATGGTTACCCCACAGGGACAGCAGGAAAGTATTTCATGCCAAAATAAACATGGGTTCCTGATAATACATATATGGGACTGTATATCAATTATGTTTGAATACACACACCGACAGTGTCACCAAGAAAGACAGTATTATCTGTTTTTATTTTAATTATGTGGTGTCTACGCGTTATATCTGTAGTTCACTACCTTCTCCTTCTTCCTTTTCACTGCCATACTTCTCCCAAAGGAATCTGAATCCATGCACAGCCACAGTTCCCTCAATCAGAAAAATCCATAGGAATGCCACATGGCTGATTCCCAAATGTCAAAATATTCCTAATTTAGTGTACTATTGTTGACCAGAGCCTATAGGGATTTGAGATGCAGCCTGTGTCTCTACTCTGCTTTGTCTGTCTCTGTGATCTTCTAGTGGAATTACGTGGCAGAGATAAGAAGACAGACAACAAACAATGTCCACCTGGCACTAGGATATCCATCTTCACTGGACCCCAGGGTGGTTTCTGCTGCACTCTTCCAACCAGCACCTATGTACTTGATTTGTATCATTGGCCAGTACAGACAAAGTGCATTCTGGGGCATAACAATGCCACATGCTTGTTTGCTTATTGAGCTTCTTCCTCTGTTAATTAAATGGTTCCTGATTCAATTTATAGTATACAATTGTTTTGTAACAATAGCATACCTTTAGCAAAATTAGATGAAGGCAATATGATGCTCAAATGAAAAATAAAGAAAAACAGAAAACTTGTGGTATTGTTGCCATAGTAACTTTTTATTTTAATATTTATTTCATACTTAGTTTATGTATTCTACCCACTAATGTTCTGCCTATTTGTAGAAAATTACTCTTATTGCCAAAATCCTCAGCAGTTTTTTCTGCAGTCTCAATGCCAGATAGGATATAAGTATATCATTCTCTGCCTAGAAAATTCAATCTATGAAATATTAATGATTTTCTCATATACTCGCTGATTATAATGATATCACACACAAACACTCCTTTTCACAGGGCTTTAGAAAATTGGTGTTCTGGCTACATTATATTTAAAATTATTTTTACTCCATGGTCATCATTGATCAATTTCTTGTGAAAAATAGTTTTACTTACTTTAGATGAGCCATTGCCATGGCAAAAACCTCTTCAGAGCACATACACATATACAGTGCATCCGGAATGTATTCACAGCGCTTGACATCAAAGGGCTGCTCTTGAGGTATTTATATGGATACAGATAGTCCATCTCATGTAGAAGATGACATTTCATGAGAAAGTAATAATCCAAACTGGAAGATGTAAAGGCTAACTATGTTTGGGCTAGTCAAATACTTTCACCCACTTGTGCATGGTATCTTCACCTTTAACGCAAAAAATTGTCGTAAAATTTAATCTATGAACCTATAAGCCCATATTTATACAGTACATCCGGAAAGTATTCACAGCGCTTCTCTTTTTCCACATTTTGTTATGTTACACACTTATTCCGAAATGGATGAATTTCATTATTTCCCTCAAATATCTACAAACAATACCCCATAATGGAAATGTGAAAGAAGTATATATAAATATACTTAAGAGCAGCCCTTTGATGTCATTGCTACAGTATGGCAATGGTGCAACAGTGGCGGTTGACAGCCGAATGCATTAGGGTGATGTTCGAGGAAAGCCCGGAAGGTCACGTCCCAAGAAACTATTAAATGTTACTATTAAATTCATATCTGAGAATCAGGTCTTGGGCCAAAAGCCTCTGACAGCTACTGTAGCCCTATCCCCAGTCGGTTCACGCCAGTTTCAAGGCCTGTATGGGTTACCTTCACTCACCATATCCACAATGGAACAAACACTACAATCATGCAACAATCAATTGTCTGATTTGGGACCACTGTTCAGACAAGGATTACTCCTAAATTAATGTTTCATTTCATTCCATAATTTGATATGACACAAATTGTGATAATCATGCCATAAAATAAAAGTGTAATAGCTCAGAGAGTACAGTAGGATTTAGACATCAATCAATCAATACAGTGTATTTTCAACCGTAAATCTCAGAATTTCTCCCAAATTACGTTCTCAGGAAACTATTTTGAAAACCTAAATTACGTTATATGCCAACCTATTTGGGGTGTTTTTACGTTTGAACTGCACGTTTTGTTATTAGGCTATATTTGTACTTCAATTACGTTGCTCCGGTACATTTTGTTTAGCGGATTTATGCGAGAACATTCCATACATTCCATAGCGTTCGAAATTATATTGCAACATTCACAGTTAACGTTAGGTAGGAGGATACTAACGGTTAAGGTTAGGCATGAGGTTACTAATGGTTAAGGTTAGATATGACGTTACTGAGGTTAAGGTTAGAATTAAGGTTAGGGTTAACATTAAAAAACCGACAATCACGTGTCTGCATGACGCAAGGAATGTAGAACAAAACACACAGAGTGCCGGTCTGGATTTGAACTCGCGAACACTGGCATGCAAGTCGCGGATTTATACGCCCATCCACCATCCCCGACCTCCGCCCTAGCAAAAACGATGCTATTTACATGCTACGTCATGATCTTCTAATGTTCATATTGAATGTTATTCGAGTGTTCAATTTAGTTCCCTACAAACGTAATTGACCCTCTCATACGTTCATATTTGACATATTTCGGTTTTATAAAATAGTTCCCTCAGAACGTACTTAATGTGATTTAGGGCTGTGTATTTTATATAGCCCTTTTAACATCAGCAGTTGTCACAAAGTGCTTTTACAGATACCCAGCCTAAAACCTCAAAGAACAAGCAAAATATCAAATTGAAGCACAATGGCTAGGAAAAACTTCCCAGTATTTTGCTTCCCAGGAAGAAACCTAGAGAGGATCCAAACTCAGTGGGGTGAACATTCGTCATCTGGCTGTGCCGAGTCATGGCTTTTGACATCAAGTCAAACTTCAGTTACCTCTGAAAGCAGAGATAGACTTCTTTGTTTGTACAAACCAATCATAGGCATTGCAAATGTACAGTGCTAAAATTGCACTTTAAAGACTTGTTCTCACTTCCGGGAGTTCTTAGGCACCGAACATAATGACTAAAATGTAAGTATCGTGGATGCAATGAGTTCTTCAGGCATTTATGCTTCTTTGATAGAAACATGCAACTGAGGTTGTATTTGAACCCATTCATCAGCGTTTGTCTTAGTAAGATGTTGTGTCACCACGACCTGCCAGAACAGAATGTACCTCTACATGAATTCTACGAAGGGATAGAACGACATTCTTCAAAAAGAGAAAGCCCTCATTTGGTGTTTTGATTATAGTTGTGGAAAGCGTTATCTAACACATCATTCCAAAATCTCCCGTGGGTGTTCAATTAGCTTGAGATCTGGTCATTAGGGAAGGCCATAGCATTTGATTTACATTATTATCATACCAATCATGTCATTCAGTAGCCCATCGTGCCCTGTGGATGGGGGCCTTGCCATCCTGGAAGAAACTATACTCCTATCGGAAGGGGATAGGACAACTTGACCCAAACCATGCCAAAAAACTGCTTCCCACAGCATTCATTCATTATGTTCCTCCACTAATTTGTCATCTGTCTATAACTTTATATGGTGACCAAAATACAATATCTACAACTGAAAGCAACATTTAAGATAATGTTATTAATCATTCACACTTCAATACAAATCCAAAATGGGTTCTTCAGCCGTCCTCATTGGAGAACCCTTTTTATGTTTTGCAAAAGACATATACAGTAGAACCATACATACAACCCATCTAGTTGCATACTGTATTTATATATACAGTATTCCACTGAGGATTCTGCAATGGCAAAAACTGAAGAACTCTATTTGGATAGATGTTTCTTTTAGTGTTTTGTTATGTCCTGCACACACTAGGGGTGTGACCCCTCAGTTTCTGCCCATCCATGTATCCACCAACCATTGTGTTGTTTGCTTCTAATCATACAGTTTTGTTTTGTTAGTCTAGGATATAATTATCCACAATTGTTTATATGCACAGACATGCAGTTTTCTTTCTGACGTGTGTGTGTGTGTATGTGTGTGTGTGTGTGTGTGTGTTTGCTTCCCTAAACTTTGCTGCTTGGATGATGATGTGTGTATACAGTAGTAAATGACTGTAGCAACAATAATAACCTTTTAATGCTCTTATTACTAGATAGAGTGTCAGCTTGAGGTAGCTATCTCCATAGTAGACAGTCCATCTACATACTAACTGAAACCTATCTGTCATGCTGGGGAAAAAGGGATGATGTAGAGTAACAAATATCTTGCCTGACATCTAAGAGGACAACAAAGGTGATTTAAAGATTGGTACAAATATGGACACTATTCTATATTATGGTTAAATACTGCATCCAAATGTTATGTTTATTTTTACTTTAACAGTAGAAAGTATTTTCTTTTGTATGTCATCCCATGTACTGTAGGAGTACATGTTAGATGAAAATGTATGTTCTGTACATATAGTTATTGCTCTGATTTTGATCATGTAACATCATATCTCAGAAAACAAATTCCATCTGGATTTAAAGCTGATGTTAGCCCAAAAAAGATACGTTGATAACTGAAAGCCAATCCACATGTTTTCTATTTTTTATTGTAAGATGTATATAGATTTATTTGTTCATATGAAAACTGTTTTATCTGACACTAAACTCATTTGGGGATTATGGTGAATCTAAACCCATGGGGGGAAGGTACAGAAACATTGTTTACAATTTGAAATATGTCAATGTTCATACCTTACAGTAGAGACAAAACTTCCCAGGCAACCTTTTCTATGTTTGACAAGGAAAACAGCTTGTCTCCAACATGGCACCCTACACAGTTTGAAAAGTAATGCACCATATAGGACAGCCCTAAATCACATGAAATATGTTCTGTGGGAACTATTTTGTAAAACCGAAATATGTGAAATATGAACGTATGAGAGGGTCAATTACGTTTGTAGGGAACTAAATTGAACACTTGAATAACGTGAAATATGAACATATGAAGATCATGACGTAGCATGTAAATAGCGTAGTTTTTGCTAGGGTTCAGGTCGGGGATGGTAGACGGGCGTATAGTGTTCACGAGTTCAAATCCAGACCGTCACTTTGTGTGTGTTTTGTTCTACATTGCTTGCGTCATGCAGACACGCGATTATCGGTTTTTGTAATGTTAACCCTAACCTTAATTCTAACCTTCAAAGTCAGTCAAAGTCAAAGTTGTTTATTTGTCATATGCATCGGATAACATCACATCATCCTATGCAGAGAAATTCTTTTGACAAGGCTCGACACAGAGGGCTTAAAAAGGTTATATACAATATAAAGAGTTTTTAAAATGATAATAATAATAATAACAAAATACACTATGTACTGAGCAGTGGTCCGGAGAGTGTATGACAGCAGAAGTAATAAATATTATAAAATATGGGATGGAAAATTACTTTCAAAGGTGCATTGAATTCTGCTACATCAGATGTAGAGTGGATAAAGTGACCAGAGAATGTCAGGGCTCAAGAAATGATTTGTGATTTGTGATCAATGTTCCATGTTGAGCAGCCGAATGGCCTGCGGAAAGAAACTGTTTTTTAATCTGGTAGTCCGTGCCTTGATGCTCCGGTATGAAATATAATTTTGAACGCTATGGAATGTATGGAATATGTGAAATGTTCTCGCATAAATCCGCTAAACGAAATGTACCGGAGCAACGTAATTGAAGTACAAATATAGCCTAATAACGAAACGGGCAGTTCAAACGTAAAAAAAAACTAAATATGTTGGCATATAACGTAATTCAGGTTTTTAAAATAGTTTCCTGAGAACGTAATTTGGGAGAGATTCTGAGATGTACGGTTGATATAGGAACAAGTCTACCATTTGTGACACAACATAAAAAAGCTCCTTAAGTTGAACCCCTTTCCAGATGAAATCCTAACTGCAAACATCTTCTAATATACTGTCATATCTGCACAGTGGGCATAATGGGAACTAGAGATAATAAGTGAATGGATTTTGGAATAAGTAAGAGATTGATGCTTGCCAATCTCTAGAGTTATTGCACAGCAAAACATTTTCTTTTCTTCTTTGTGACACATATTTCTGTTAAGAGTAGCTAAGGGTTATATGTAACTGTGAAGTCCCATGTGCTTTATTTTTCAAAATGCTCCCCACATTTTTATACTCTTTCAAATGCACCTAACACTAGAATGGCCTTTGTCTGACCCTCCTTCTTGCCACTGAAGAGTAAAACATTTCACTTGCATTCTGCCAAAACAATATAAAATAAAAAATACCTTGTATTGTTATTTAGTGTCATTGACATGCAAACATGTAGAACTTAAAACAATAACTGTCACAATGTGGTGCGTGGTAGAGGGAGACTGATACAGGTAGATTGTGTTCTCTGTTTTATTTCAGAGCACTTGAAAACAAAGACCTAGACCAATATCGGTCTTCTAATACATAACTAGAGTGACTGGAGCCCAAAACAAATGATCTATTACTACAATGCTTCCAACACTCAGTCCATTAAGTAGACTAATCGGCATGAGACATTTACATTGTTTACATAGATCCAACCTTCACAGGACAATTATAATACAGCACACTGATGTATCACATCAGGTTTAAACCTCCGCAGGACAAAGACTCATGAATTCGTATGTTGTATTGGCGGCAGTGTAGGAAGCATAGTTTAACTCCAACATAGATAGGGGTCAAGACCCACAATGATGGGCACCACATTCTGGAACACCACAGGTTATATATCCTACTGATTACTAATCCCCAACTGGTGTACGGGCTAATCACCTACAGTATTCAACGATTCTAATTTGTAACCAGGCTCTACCCAAGAGTAAATGGCTACATAACATACTTTACTGTTTAGGAGGTTCTACCACCATCCCATCAATTGACCAAAATTCATTAAACATAAACCCAAATTACTTAAATGCATTTAGTAAATGAACCAAAATAGACCAATACAGTTTTATGCCAAGACATGCCTAAAGACCCTGCTATGTCGTGACAGTAACAGAACATCTGACTTACTTGCTCCAGTATCAAGCCATAGATTGGCATTGTGAAGAGTGCTGGACCATTCACTTACACTAGAAGGCTGGATTGGTTATCAATTGACATTATGAGATAGTTCGACATAAAAGTATACTTGGATGAACTTAATGTTAACTAAGTTTATAAAGTAATATCAGTAGTAATACTCTATATTGCAAAGGAATATCAGCTCTGTGAGTTAACGGACATTTACTTTTTACAGTGTGTTATATTATGTGCATATTACAGACACCGGATTTGCATGAAAATGAACAAATTCACACCCTTGATTTTGTGCATATTTGTGCATTTTGGTGACACATCTGACGAAAATTAAAAAATGTAAACCCCATATAAGCCTCATCACGTTGGCAGCCCCTTGAAGATGTGAAATGGATCCTCTAAACATGTGTCTCCAAGACGTCTGATTCTTATGGCACTCCTCGTTCAGCACTGAATCCTTAAATCAGTACATTTTTTAGTTTCAACCAAGAAGGTAATGTCAAGGTATTTGTGTCTGACACTTACCCGTATTCTCTGGGCAGTGCTATACCAATATGCGCCACAGCAAACTAAGTGTATTTACAATTTTCATCCAATGCTAATGCAGTTCAAATTTTGTAAGTTTTAGGTTTCTATACACGACCTACAGTAAGACCAAACTGTGATTTATTTGGACATTTTAAGAGCTACTCCATATAAACTAAGTGTACACACGCACACAATCATGATTAGAATGGAAAGGTTGGGATTTACACATCCCTGTGAAGCACTGTAAATTAATAGGTCCCGGCCTGGACTAAAATGACAATATCCACCATGAATAGTGAGGGGGAGGTGGCAGGTTGTGAATATTGATCTATAAAACACCTGCCTTTATCAATTCTCCACAACATTCTCCGATCACTAATGCTTTATGTGGCTACACTCTAGGACGAAAAAACATGTTGGACTGGCGTGTTGAATGTTGTTTGTTAGGAGTAGCTTGGAGACTTGTAAATCCACGGTGGAAGTAATTCACCATTTCCAGATGGTTACTGTATATTTATTTTGCAGATTTGAAAATATGATTATTCACATGTTGAGTTGTTCTGATTGCTTGCTTTAGCCATCTGTGTCTATTCGGCTATGATTTTCTGTTTTGTAATTGAAAAACATGAAAGGTTAACGATCTACTGCATGCATACTGGACAGTTTTGTGGACACAGATTAATGTTAGTCTGGACAAATAATTAAAGTTCTAAGGCATTTCCATTGGTCCTGAATTTTTAGTCCATGACTAGGCTTAATTTGTAATCACAGAGCTGGATCATTGTGTCTGGCCTTTTCTATATCATGCCTAATCTCTCTATTCCTTTTTTAACTAAGTATAATTACCTGATGAAGATCCAATAGAAAGCAATGACACTGACAATCACACAAGTACAAGTCCATTTGATTTAACACCGTAAGGTCTTAAGCCCATCATTTGCAATTTCTAAGATAAAGTGGTATTTGTTATAGAATGGTAATACAATAGAACATTTAGCATTTAGATTAATGTTTTAGGGCTTTGAGTATATAGGTTTACACCAAAAAATTAAATTGCAGTCAACTATTCTGCATTCAGAATATGTGAATGGTGTTTGACTTACCTCTTTTAAAATAATAAATATATCAGGATGCCGTTTGCGGCAGCCCATCTGTTCAAGCAATGCTGTCATCCACCCCATAAAAAGCAAAGGTTGGTGATGGACAAATTCAATAGAAAAAAGCAGAGTAGAGTAGGTAGCTCTTAAAACATCAATAATAACTAAATTCAATACCTTTGAATTATTTTGAAGTCTTGGTACTCATTATGGATCTATCATGCATATTACTTTTTTTATAAACATTGAAGATAGAAATTGCATGTGTCTTATCAGTTTCAACAGATAGTCGTAGCAGATGACTCATATGTACGTGTGGGAATATAGAACTATGCAGGGAATTTAAGCTCATAGCACTGATTCCACTCTGCCAACATTACTGTGGTTGGAGGCAGAAGCAGCTAAACTGTATGACATATGCTTGAAAATTGCTGTGAAAGGGTTTACAAGCTGTTTGACACTTGTGAGTTGTCATTTCGTGCTGCAAGGTGTCTATGTCTTTGTAAACACACAGCAAATTGATGCACGGCTTGAACTGGAGCCTAAGGATCCTTGATTGATATTGACAATTGTTCATCTAATCATTGAGAGGATTACTGAGTAAATCGTCCACTTCATGTAATAGCATCAATTAAGTGCTAAGTAGGGTCAGTCATGGTCAGTCCCTAGATAGGAGACCAGATGCTGCCTGAAATGGTGTTGGAGGGCTAATAGTACACATTTTAGTCATTTCGTTGACACTCTTCCAGACCAACTTACAAATTAGTTGCATACATTTAGTACTTCTAATAATTTGCATATTGGCGTTTATTTTATTTATTTTTTAGCGTTTGGGAGTAGAGGATTAAAGAGCAAATTGTAAGCATGAAATGATCAGACTAATGTGATAGTATGGGTGGCAGATTGTATATTTGAGCTCAACATTGTGTTGAACTCTCCTGGATTTTAAGCTACCACAGAGAGTCTAGACACTCATTTAGTGTAGACCCAAAAGATGACAACCTATAAAGGGCAATGTCAACTTCACAGTCCTGGGATTTCAGGATTTATTATATATATAGTGAAATTAGGTTAATTGGATTTACAGTAAATGTGCCATATGCATCAAAATGAAATTAGACAGGTACATACATTTGGGCAACCTTGTCATTTTGTTGATTTGAATACCTGTAACTACCTAGCACTGATTAACTGGAACACACAAATTGTTTGGTGAGCTCAGATAGCCTTGAACTTCATAGACAGGTGCATTCAATCATGAGAGAAGGTATTTAAGGTGGCCAATTGCAAGATGTTGTTCTCTTTCACTCTCTTCTGAAGATTGGCGACATGGGGGCCTCAAAACAACTCTCAAATGACCTGAAAACAAAGATTGTTCAAAATTATAGTTTAGGGGAAGGCTACAAAAAGCTATTGCAGATAATGAAGCTGTCAGTGTCCACTGTGAGGAACATAGTGAGGAAATGGAAGACCACAGGCACAGTTCTTGTTAAGGCCAGAAGTGGCAGGCCAAGTAAAATATCTGAGAGGAAAAGGTGAATGATGGTCAAAAACAACCCACAGACAACCTCCAAAGACTTACAACATCATCTTGCTGTAGATGGTGTCACTGTTCATCGTTCAACAATTCTGCACACTTTGCACAAGGAGAAGCTGTACGGGAGAGTGATGCGAAAGAATTGTTACACGATGAACAGTGACACCATCAGTTATAATTAAGTTATAATCAAATATTTACAAAAATGTAAGGGGTGTACTCACTTCAGTAAGATACTGTATATATATATATTATTTATAAATCTATTTCTTTCTGTGTACATGTGACAATTTTCTTTAGATGTCTTCAGAGGCCAGAAGAAAGGAATGTGATTAGTTTATTTGAACCAGAAAACAGGGTGGAGCTTGTATTGAAAATTGACTAGCGAACACATTCGTTTTAATTTTATGTCGACAACCATAATCTTACCCTAACCTTAACCCTAACCCCCAAACCTTATTGTTTACCACATCTAACATACATTTATCCTTCATGTTATATTTTAAAGAATGTTAAAAGTAAAAAAATCCTGAAAAAAATTGTTTCTATGTGTGTATGTGATGATTTTCTGAAAACAGCTCCGCAACTCCTTGGCCAGATGTGTGTGATGGAGAGAGGCATGCACATGGTTCATCCAACCACATGCCGTAGAGCCGCCAATTCTTTTCGCGCTGCACATCCAACACAGAAGCCTTTAGTCAGATCATGCTCGGGATGATTACGTTCACCAACTATACTTCTGCAATTGAATTTACAGGCGCCCAATCTGCAAAAGAGGAGTCGCTGAAGGACGACGTGGCAAGATAAATAATCTGACTTATTTAACCCAAATTCCACGCTGTGAACCCATAATCAGAGAACCTATAATCAGGCTTGAACCCATGTCCTTCAATGCAGTGACTTTGCCCACTAAGCCACATTTTTAATGAAGGCTATACTTTTCATTCTGTCATGAAGTCTGGTAATGTGGAATGAATGCAATATTGTTGACAATGAATCTCAACATTTACAGTACAAGCCTGAGTACATGTAGCTACAATACAAAATCCCATAATTTATATTTGCTCTGTCATATTGTTCCCATTCCCTCATCTTCTGATTTCATTTACCCCCACATAATGTATCTGCAGCAGAAAATGAATAGAATACTTGATTTCTTCTTCACATTCTGGGAGATGGAACTGTTCAATCTTGATTCTGTGGAGTTGGCTGGCCCATATCGCTCTCATCATCTCTGATGTATTAAATTCAATGTAATTTAATACAAGTTATTTTGCTCTCCACTGTGCTTCAACAGCCATGCTGTATTATGTATTTTGAGCCAAATCTTGGTATCATTATTTGCTATAAACAAAATGATTGGCATGGGAAGGGCAATAAACTAAATGTTTTTATTTTTTTCCAATCTATTTTTAACTTGCAGAACCTTTCACACTTTGACCGTCTTTGTTAATAATTTGATCATTTATTGACCATGGGATACCATTAAACAACAAAGCTATGGCTGAAAAGCAAAGTCATGCTTGCAAAATGTAATCATTTGTATTTTGTCGTTGCTTTGAAATTTCATGAAACATTACACATTCTCTTGCTTTAAAGTTCAACATTTAATTACAGCCCTAAACAGTATGCAGGGAAAGTAATAAGGAATGGATGACATAAACATCCTCTGTGAGTAAAAATTAACATAAATTGCAACAGATCACATCTAAAGAAAGCATCTCCAAATCAAGGTCAAAATGTTACACCACTAATTGCCTGTGAAAATAACTATAATTTTATTTTCCCTCTTATTCTTTTATTCCGCGTTAGCCCCATGCTACTCTTACAGGAGTCATATTATTAGATGCCTAACGGTTGAGATTACTATAGTGAATCAGAAAGCTTCTTAGCTCCAGGTCCTATGGTAATGCTAGTGAATCAGAAAGCTTCTTAGCTCCAGGTCCTATGGTAATGCTAGTGCTTTAAAAGGTTGCGTTAAAAATATTACTTAACGTTAACACGTTGATTCTGATATCATGATCTTAATGCAAGAAGAAGTATCCACAAGACTATGAGTTGTTATATTAAGACATACCTACACTTCATGGAAGTATTTCAGAGAGAGGGGAAGCATTATGTATTTAACCCATGAGCTTTTATGATGTAAGGTAAATAGGTCTCCTCCCCTGAGGTGTGCAAACGATTTCTCCTCTATCAGTAATCCTACAGGCATCACTCATTTCATTCCCTGTTATCCTCCCACTTCTATCAATTGCATTTGCTTTTAAGACAGTTAAGCCAAATCTAGACATCCCACCCATTCTGCCTGCAGCTGCATCTTCTGGTACAATATAGCAGTACTGTGCTACATATTACCTGTGTGAGCGGAAAAGCTGTCCAAAAGTGTGTGTGTGTGTTGCTGATGGACTTTTACGATGCTATTCAAACTTTTTGGTATACATACTGTATGTTGTCTGTTTTTGTGCATTACAATAAGTTTACCACTTGAGAATACCAGAGTTGCAGACAGTTCTCTGCCTCATGGATACATGGATACTCATGGAAAATTGGTTTCAGCTATGCATGTTAAAAATGCGATACCATCTGAGAAGGAAGACAAGTACCTACAAGTACATAAATTACATGTTTAAGTACCTACATTTCTGAAAATGAGCTTAAATCTAGGAGGAAAAAAGTTAATTACTTACCAGTGATCTATGAAAAACTAAAACTTGACTACATTGTAAAAAAGGTTGTAATTTGACGGGAAATCCACTGTAAAAGTTGACAGTGTTTTACCTTCAATTAAAACAATTGGAAACATTCTAAAATTACAGAACTTCTTTTACCTGGTCATTAGGGTCGTACTGAGTAACTTCCCATAAGTTGTGAACTCAGCCCAACCCAGAAAAGTAATCTATTACAATAACTTGTGGTATCTCTGGTGAGGGCACACATATAAATTAAGTCAATTTGCAGACGTCATAAGTATAACTTACGCTAATGTGTAATGTGTGCATCAGTGGAGGCCGGTGATTCTTAATTGAGGGGGATGGGGTCATATTATCTTAAATTGTGTTTAATGAGTTTATCACCATTCCATTTTCTACAGTCCATACATTAATATGAGGCCATCCTCCTCAAGTAATTTTCAATGGCCTCAACTGGTGGCATACAATGTTATACTTTTTTTAATGGTCCCCTCGTGGGCATGAAATTCATCCTTTTACTGCATACTCTTATCAAGTGAGCTACAATGGGACTATTTATGATTGGAAATAAAGATGTTGAGTAAGAAATAGGAAAATTACTTCTGTGGTTTTGCCTGGTGTAACACAATACGACCTGATGCTGAGGGATGCGTGGCAACTAGATGAACCCACTCATAATTCTCCTGTTTGGATAATGGGAGACAGTATCGATTCACTTTCCTCTTTTTCGTCTCTGTGCTCTGTACACACATCTACAATATGAGACAGCAGATCTAAAAGGCAACTGAGGCCTCTGGGCTTGTCTTTCTGTCTATCTATCTGGATGTGTGTGTATCTTTTTGTAATGATCTCTTTGTTTTACATAAAGAAACACTTAGCTACATATTGTAACTTACCTATTGCTTTCATTTAGTGTCTTATCACATGATGACTTAACTATGCAATCAGAGGATTGAGTTAAAGCAGAGAATAAATTATCATCATGGACATTGGTGACCTCTTCTGGAAGCACAGCAGTGATACCCAAAGGGTCATTCTTAATTACATTAGTAGCCTGGGTCTGAATGTGATGCTCAATCACCTTGCTAGCATGTAATCAGAATGCTGTGTGTGACAGGATCCAGGTCTTTTACACTGGAGGCATATTGACGTGGAGCACATGTTGAGCCTGCTGATCTACTGCTGCTGAAACACAGACGACAATGTTTAAGGACACCGTGGGAGCAGGGAAGATAGAGGGGGCGTAAAGGCCGAAGGAAAAGATAGAGGTAGATGCAGAAAACGTCAGTGAGGCAGAGAGAGCAGTTGTTGAGAGTGAAAGAATGACAGTGTCTAATGTGCAAAACTGCCTTCCTATCTGCAGAAGAAAATGTATTTTGAGATTAGGGACAATAGCGGACACATCATAATCCCCAGAAAACCTAGCGGCAAAACATGATATTGGTTCTTTGCGCTATTCCACCATTCATTTCTGACATAGCGGAACTTACATTCACATCAAATAAGGTCTGTGGTTCTTGTAGGCTTACCTCACCTTACTGTTTTGCTGGTCATGTAAGTCTCAGCAGGACAATGTGAGGTTTGTCAACATAGGTGTCACAATTTGTCCTGTGTTAAGAAAAAAACATTTCTGTTCAGGCATTTCTGTTTCCTGCTGTGGGCACGTCCCCAGTGACAAATTTCATTTAAAGTCCCTCCCATACGCGGAGGCTTTTACAAATGATATTTTTCCAAATGCTTTGTTTGTTTTGATCTGAACACACAGGATTACTTAGCAACACTTAGATTTCTCATCAAGGGATTCATTTTTTTAACTCAGATTGCATTCTTGTTTGTGACTTTGAAATGCATATTTGAACCGGAGCAGAGGATATTTTAAAAAGCATTGACATTTGCAGACTATGTTGTTCACACACTAATGTGTCCTAAATGGCTATATGCTGGATGAAATACGTTGCACCATGGACATACAGTGGAGTATTTACTTTGAGTTTTTTTTTGTTTAAGGAAAACAACATTCTTAGTGCACGTCATTTGTAAAATGGCAGAAGGTGAGTTTCTAAATATTTTACACATTGTCTGTTGTTAAACC
This sequence comes from Umbra pygmaea, assembly GCA_016801145.1. Lineage (NCBI taxonomy): Eukaryota > Metazoa > Chordata > Actinopteri > Esociformes > Umbridae > Umbra > Umbra pygmaea. The sequence goes on from JACXGM010000546.1 coordinate 59,179, forward strand.
AGCACTGTATAGGTCATATCTAAGCCTGGGCATACAACAGTTATGCTGTTCACAAAAACATTCCTGGTTTAAACACATTATGTATACTTATACATGTAAGAATATTCTTTGTGAGCAGGAATGATCCTCAAGGGCCTCTGTAGTGAAGTACTAGCTTGCTGGTCAGTCATCAATTATTACAGTACATACTATGCTTTTTTGAGGCTTTTGTAGACACAATGGTAATTACAATGTAGTATAATTGTCAACATGCTTGTAAATTATATTAGCTAGCTACTTTTATAGTATTGAATTAATCTGACACTGTTTAGGGCAATGTTGTGTTTGGGGTGGATTAGCTGTTCCAACGAAAACTAAACAAAAGAACAATGTAAGATGTATAATTATAGTTATGCTGTTGGCTACACAGAGTAGCTAGCTGAAATTATTTCATTCATCTGTGACCGATTTTACCTGTTTGGTTTTCAATATGGATCAGCTGTTCTAACGAATGCTGAATGGCAGAATGATGTAAATTGTGATATTTTTGAAAAACAGTACAAGACTTGAGATTACTTTACACTCGACAGAAATCAAAGTAATCTTACAACTTCACTAAAAACTTCACCAATTACTCAAATTGACTGGATTACAGTTTGAATCTGAAAGCACCCAATCAAATAGTGCCAGTGGAAAAAAAGTGCGTGTGGCAGTAGAGAGGAACATTGGAAGGTGAATTCAGATGGAGACCTTGGAAAGATGATACTCAGATAATTATTTTCAGATATAAAGACTGTGTCGAAGTCAACAACAACAACAAAACATAATTAACTTGCAAAACATGCAAGAAGAAAAATAGACAGAGGAGCAACAATTTGCAACTTTGTTTGACATGAAGCTGCACAAACAACGGTAAGATTTTTTTTGCTAGTGTAGTATGTAAGCTAACAACCGTTGAAAAAAAAGAACCTCTAAAATAAGCACATTGCGCCTGAGAGCACAATTGTGGCAGTTGTTAGCCTAACTACAACCTGTCCTGAACTATAAATGTATTGTTGGTGTTATTGACCTTTAGACAAAATGCCTAAGATATTTGTTGTATGGAAGCATTTCATCAAAGTGATACAAAACATGTTGAATGCAGACTCTGCAAAGAATGGTAGTCATACCATAATTCAAGGTTGAATATGATGTACCACATGAAAAGGGTAAATTGGCCTACTTCGCTTATGTTATGCTAACATACACAGCTTTGAATAATATGTACATCTGCAAAATTAATATCCTCATTATTTGTAATGAGTATGATAGAAATCCAAATATCATACATAATTAATGTATCACTTAAATATTTATTTAAAGGATGCTGCTACTTCCTGTACAGGTTTAACACAAATCACCTCACAACTTAATATATTATTGTTCAATTAATTATGTTGTTATTGGTTTAACTTTTTTTACATTCCATCAGGGCCCGGTTCCCCGATAACGTTCATACTTAGCATGCTAAGAAGACTCAAAAAGATATATCTTACCGAAGTTATGTTCCTAAGTGTGTTCCCCGAAGTGTCCCTTAGGAAGCTTCTTAACGCGCTGCCTCTTAAGTTCGACGTTACAAAGGCGCTGTCCCAAGGGAAGGTGCTGAATTTGTTGTCATCGATTGCTCAGGAATCGATTTTTCACTTCACGAGAGGTCCATTACGGTGTTAAGAAAGACAACACGTTCTATGTAAATGAAACATTCCTCAAATTATTCCAGTAAAATTTATTTTGGCATAGTTTAAGTTATCAGTAAAATATACACTTATTTTCAATTATCAAATTATCAGCAATGTGTTTATACGATATGTTGTGACTGGTAGACGAACCGGGTATCCCTCGCTAATCATTCACCCTCCTCATCCTGTTGTGCCACTTGTCCCGCTTCTTGACTTAATGACTTCTAAAAATGATGTAATACACTTTTATATCAATGGTAAGGTACTTTACAATCAGAATTGATTGGCAAGCAGCTTCAGTTACTTCTGTTTAATGTGGTTTTGATTGTCATTGGTTAATGTTTACAATAAAAAGCAACCTATCTACAATGAACAGAGAGAGAGAGAGTTAGATAGAGAATATGGTGGGGAAGTAATGTAAAAGAAAGGGCACCAAGCTTCTCATCAGAGGAACTTGAAGTTTTGCTGGACGAGGTGAGCTTGCACAAGGTGACACCGTTTTCCAGCTTTCGGAATAACTTGTGCAACAGCAACAAAAAAGAGCTATGGAGCGACATAGCAAGGCTGCCTCTGGATCAGGCACACCGAGGTCCTGGCAGGACGTCAGGAAAAATCTCAAAAGGGCTTCAGTTTTGCCGAATAAAACAATTGACATGGACTAAACGGCTCCGTGGCCGGCGCCGTCTTTGATTCAATACAAGGACACGTTGGATCACTGCCATGGTCGCTTACTGGACACCACCATGCTTACCCATTTATAGATCTTAGCCATTTAGAGCCAAATTGTTTGCCAAACTTTAATTATCAAAACTGATTGCCAATTTAAACGCTTTAATGACATTACGAAATAGTCTTGGCTAATTACCACATTAGTTCTGATACCAAAAGTCAATTGCATAAATAGGCCTGTATCCATTGTGAACATATTTTATTATTAGTCTTAAAATGTCCATAAAATCATTGTTAAGTCACAACATTGTCAACACACTATAGCTTGACTTGTACTGCGCTGCACTGATTTCTAAAGACTCCTGCACAGTGGTGGCGACTAGCGGCTTGAGCTAAAACAACGCTAAGAGAGAGCTTACGAATGGTCCAGACCAACCTTACGAAAGTGTGACTTAGAGAAGATATACTTAGCATACGAACGTTTCGGGAACCGTGCCATGAGGTTAAGAGAGAGGTTAAGGAATAGGTTAAGAACTACTTAGTGATAAGAACGTTTTGGGGAACCGGGCCCAGCTCTTTATTTCACAGTATATAGTGTAGCCCTAGGTGTATTACCTTTTCTAAACCAAAGGTATAAACGTACAATATGTAGTTTTTGGCCGCCAGGGCTCTCTCAATCAAAACAATAGCAAAAGATGTACTTGGATGACATCGGGAAGTAACGTAGGATCATGGGTTTTGTTATCATCGTCAATGACAACCTGCCAATCTAGCGTCTCCGGCAGAGAAAATGTTCACTAACAAAGTAGTGTATTGTTAAAAATATTATAACTTTATTCACGTTATGTTTGGCGGTTCCCTGGAACTTACAGCAACTAGAGCAGTCAAAGGTTATATGATGCCATTGACGGAAGACAAAATGAAACGTCCCGTGTCTTCAAATTGTATTACAAATTTCTGTGTTTGAAAGTTGGTGGAAACCGTTAGGATAATGTAACTACACAACTAAGAAATATACATAATATAGATATAGAGATGTTTGCTTTTTATGCAAAGTACGTTTTTTTGTTATTGTTTTGGAAAACTACATATTGTACCTTTAAGCTACTGTACATCTATTTCTGCTTTTGCTGTGCTACTGTAGGTCTAACAGGCTAACAGAAATAAATCCATACACATTTTTTTAACTAAGCACAATCTTGTAAGAAGTTTGAATGATCTAATCATAATAAAGCCATAATAACTTGTTACCTAATAAAATATTTCTGTATAAATCTATGTGTATAACCACAGACATGATGCAAGGTTGCAGGTTTATTCCATACATTTAAATTTAAAATTGTATAACCTTAGGTTAAAGATATTCCATCCAAATTAAATTATATTATCTTGTCCGGCCAAGACAACCAATTCTTTCACTGTAGCTCATGTTTCCCTATTCATCTGGCGTGTATGGTAAGGGTGCATGCTACATATTTTCCCGCTGTGAATGTCGATGTATGTGGTTCTGAAATAGGCTCCAGCAAGTGCCATTTAATTGACATTATCTTCTGATTAGCATGTTAAACAACATTTTGAATTTGTTGTATCGGTACATCCCTTATCGTAGCTACAGGCAACTGTAATTATATCAGCATTTGGTAGCAACATGTGACACGAGGCTTAACATTAGGAATACATTTATAGCGGCTGAATCCTTGAATGGAACCTATAATAGGAGGTTCTACGTTATATTGAGTCAGATCATGATCATGCTTTACGACAGTCTTGATAATCAGCCTTTTAATTGTGTATTTGATTCTGATTATTTTTTCCAAAAGTGCAATAAAGAAGAAAAAATAAATAACAATTTTAACTCAGAGGGCCCTATTTTAACGATCCAAGTGCATGGCGTGAAGCGCATGGCGCAAGTGGATAAAAGGATAGCAATACAACAAGAATTATACTGAACACACCTCCCTGCTAGACCAGCACTCCCATGTGCGCAAATATGGGCACAGGTGCATTTGCTATTTAAACAACGTGGGCGCCTGACGGGAAAATGACAATTGCGTCGGTCTTAAACTAGCAAAGACACTTGTGTTTAGACTTTGCGCTGCATTGCGCCGAGTGCAAGATAGGGCCCAGAGAGATAAAGTGAGTCTTGGTCAACGTATTTGGTGACAGCCCTTGAACAAATGCATTTGTTTTATGTTTAAAGCACATAATGTACAGTATAAAAAGTGAGTAATGGGAAGAAAAAAATATTTTACGGCTGTTCCTAAAAACCTTGACATATGTTAGCCTAAGGTAACTACACACAGAGGGTGTGTGTGTTAAAGGTTGTGCGATTGTAATTATGTGACTTTGACAAATGTTACCCTACTGTAACTACACACAGATAGGGTGTGCATGTTAAGGTTGTGCGATTATAATTACGTGCGTCTGCTCTCCGTCAGCACCTGGTTTCACTCACCTTGTTAAGCATGTATTTAATCTTGAGAGGACGGTTCATTTTTTGTTGGTATTGTTGAAAGCAGGAAGTTAAGTTCAGTTATCATTTATTCAGAGTGCTACAGTATGTTCTTTGTGTAGCCTCCTACATATCTCAGTGTATACTTTCATTTGTTTCATTTTGGAACCTACTTCAGTAATCTTCATGGTCACTTGTGCTTATCTGTTTTCAGCAGAGAAGTTACTGTTTATTGTATTAATTTGTGCTGGAGATTTAATAAATGATAACCTCCTTGCATACACACGTGTCTCCTACCTGTTCCTGGAATTGTTACACACAAGTTGTTTAACATGGCTATTAAGGGTATGTTTCCACACCTGTGACTTGATTTATTGTAATTAGTGTCTGTGTAGAAATGGTCAATGAGTTTTATTGCTCTTAAGAGACCCCTGCACATTTCACCCAGGGCTACAATGACTTCCGAATGCTGAGCCATGGGGAAAGCAAAATAACGGCCAAAGGACCTGCAAGAAAAGTAGTTGAAATTCATAAATCTGGAAAAGGATATGAAAAAATATAAAAATATTTGAAAATGCCAAACAGTACTGTTCAAACTCTGATAACAAAGTGGGCAATTCGGGTTTCTGTTGATACCAAGCCATGGTCAGATTGACCAAAAAAGATTTCCGCCACAACTGCCAGGGTAATTGGTCAGGATGCAAACGCACACCCAAAAGCAACATCAGCTGAATTACAGGCTTCTCTGCAAAAACATGGTGTGGCTGTTTCAAGTTGCACAATTAGGACGTACTTGAAACAATATGCCCTGCACTGTCTCCTGACCCAAATATCATTAAGCCACGCAAGACAACCCAAGAATATAAGGGACCTGGTGGCCTTTTGCCAAGAAGAATGGGCAGCTTTACCTCCTGAGAACATTAGGGCCTCATCCACTTCTATCAAAAAATACTTCCCTCATTGATGCTAAAGGGAGAAATACACAGCATTAAGAAAACTACATGTATGTAATATTTTGAATTGGGAATATCACATTATATTCTTTATTTTGCTGTGTTTTGTTTAACGATTGTGCTATTCAGTGATGCCTTATAGTTTAATTTGAAACACATTCATCCCTCATGTTTTCTTTAAAGAATGGTACACATTATCCAAATTACGGCAGGTTATATAAACTTATGAGCAGGACTGTAAATACTTCTTTGACCTTTTGCAGCTTTTCATGTAAAAGCAACATGTAAAATACATACTGTAATAAATGGTCTCTCAACATAGCAGGCTAAGTTAATATCTACAGTACCTCATAGCTACGTTTATTAGGATGCAATGGTAATGTGCAATGTAAGTTTGCCATTAGAGACAGTAAGGGGAAAAAGCATTGCATCATAGTAGTTAGAGGACAAAAGGATATTCATCTCATGGTGCACTATGTACTTTGAGGAAATGTAATCAAACTCCCCTGTGCCTAAGGGAGAACTGGGCTCCACGATCTGACCACTTTGTACAACACTCTATGGGGATTTACAGTTTCAGTCTGAATGCAAAATTGAATTACATATTTTAAAACGTTGTTTTCTAGGTGATAAAAACCTGACCTGACCATACTCAGCTTCTACTCTATATCATGCTGGACGAAAGATATAATTACTTTCTTAAAACCAGAATTAGTTCTCAGTCTGTGATTTTTTTTTCCATGAGCAATTTCGTCTTCACTAATTGCTCTCAAGATTCACTTGGGTGTTTGGAATGGTTAATATTTCTGCTGTCCTTTGTCCATTTCAGTTTGTTTTGTCTCAGTTACTGCCTTCAGTTACACTCCATGGGCAGGGTTGTGTAACTGATTGCATTGTAATGCAAAACAAATGTATTTTATTTCCCTTGCCTTTGGTCTTGTCCATGTTTCAGATAAGAAACACAGAAAAAGGCTGGATGAGCTTGTGACAATGTCTTAGGGAGAGGCAAATTCTCCAAAGTCAACAATGCTTAACGTCTCCCAAATGCAGCTCATTTTGTACCGTAATATAATTTTCAATATGTAAAATGCCTTTATACAGAAGCCATACTGTAGGTGTAGCTATGGGTGACTTAAACTCAGTTTGTTCTATGCAAGATTGTCAATCACATAGTGAGACAGGCAGGTTTTTATAGGAGATAAGTTGATTAAAGTTGTGTCCAATTAAGAATGCATGGGCTGGGTTGTCTCTCTAGTTATAGGTTCACAATACACAGAGCACATCAGCTATAAATGATATGGAACCATTGATCTGAATGTCACTTACTGGCATAGGCAGACATCCCAGGTGGGAAAAACAGGATTTGTCCACCCCAATATACAGTATCAATGTATTCATAACTATGTAATTTAAAGAATATTAATAGAACACAATGAAAGCAATTGTGCTGATTAGACACTTAAAAGCTAATTTTTTTACTCCCAAAAATTGCCACCCCTCGTCATTTGCCTCTCAATGGTTTGGTCCACTGTCTTCTACTGGCTCCCAGCCCTCTCAGTATTTTATACAGACAGGTATAGAGTGTGCGTGGGAATCGACAGTCTGTCATTGGTGACTGATCTCCAGTAACTAGTTCAAACAGGATATGTTAGACATTTCTTTACTTCTACCACTGTACAATAAAATAAATTAACATTATTTATATAACACCAGTCTTTGTTTTCGCTGCATTCATTTACAGGTCACTTGTCATGTTAGCTGAGGTTTGCTAACTACAGTAACATCAACCATTGTTTGCAGATGTTTGAATTTGAGTCAATGAGAGAAGCCAGCAAGGTGACAGTCTGTTTGTTTCTATCTACATCTGAAAGCACTTGTTTTCTTGGAGTAAACTGACAATAGCAAAGGTTATTGAAAACACCACAGAAACTAAATTGGTGCTTGCTAGCTCAGCAAATGCAGCTATTGTGGGAAGCCAGCTAATATAAAACGAAAACATAGCTAAACAATATTAAAATTGCAAAAGATTGCAGATAAGTTTGTGTAAACGGTGAACTCATATCCTTGTCACTGCAATCCATTTCACATTTGCTATCTGACTTGTAGATCGAAGACCCATTATAAAATTATAGAAGAAAATAGATGTTAGAAGCTGATCTCCTACTGTAAATTACTGTAGTGTGTGTGTGTGTGTGTGTGTGTGTGTGTGTGTGTGTGTGTGTGTGTGTGTGTGTGTAGCTAGGTAGAAAAATGGAAGACAAAAAGTCAGACATCAGAGAATTTTTCATTACACCAAAACACAAAGTAAGAATGCTAGTAGCCTAATATATAAAAAAAATAGTAGATAAAATGTTCATACAAAATATTTGAAAGGCTAAAGGAAATGTTTCATAATCTCATTATGTCATTATGGCAGGCAACAGAGGGCACACAGACATCAGAGCTAGGGACCGACAGACAGGGACAGACTGGCAGAGACAGAGAGTCATAGATGAGTTTGTTGAGTCTTTGTTTGGCAACAATTGGCAACAGTCTTTTTTAGACAAGTTATGTAGTTTTGGGTAGTGGTTGTATAACTGTGTGATGGCTTTCAATGGAGATTCTTTTAGATGAGAGCACACCATGCTCATACTACAAACATTTACACATACATATACAGTTCAATTGGTATTGTTGGTTGTAAATATGAATACTGGTACCTGCATATATACTGAACTGATAAGGAAAACTGCTATGACTATTTTTAGAAGTAGTATTACAGTGATTGAAACATTTGGGACAGCCTTTCAGACAACAAGTTGGGACAACCCTTCAGTTAACTACCTATCAATTATCCAGTAGTAGTAATTCTGGTTCCTCAATATACATTTAACATATTACAATGTAGTATATGTTTTACAGCACTACTTTTAGTGTCCCCCTCAAAAATTGCTCTTACAGACAGAGTCTGCAATGTTTGCAATTTAATCATCGTTTTACCCTTTCTTGGCTATAGTTGTCACAAATCCGCCCCCCTGAGCTGTCTTCCACTCTCCTTTTGTGTGCCTTCCCTCTATTCTGGTATCCCTTGTGTGTGTGTCTGGTATGTTTTGTGTCTGTATGTCTGTTTCAGTTCACCAGTTCCCTACACACCACGAAGGCACCCATTCCTGAGCACCAGTCCCCATTCTAAAGGGAGATGACAGCGAATAGTCCTCACCAGATGTTTGTACATCCCAGTGCGTAAGACTCGAGCCAGATACTCAATTTCTCAAGCCAATTTGAGAATTCTGCTTTTTGTTATTTTGAACATTTTGATATTTCTAGTCTGAGTAATATGCCCTTATGGTTACGACATATTATTTGTTCTAACTCCAGTTCTCCGTATCTTTATCTCCACTTCATTCCTGTGACGATAATCTGTAACCCTTGTTCTCCTGGATACCTGCCTGTACACCTGACCGTGCTCTCCTGGATACCTGCCTTTAACACCTGGTATCCTAACTATTCCTGCCAGTCATCTGCTATTAGTTCTCCCAATCACCATATTATATCTATAATAATAATAATAATAATAATATTAAACTTTATTTTCTATAGCGCCTTTAAAGTAGTATCTCAAAGCGCATCACAAAAGTAAGAACATGATAAAACATACAATTAAAAGACAACGCATTTATAACAACGAAATCAAATAAGATAAAACTGCCAATAAGAAACATTATGACATGTAAGAATAAAAAATTGTAATAATAATAATAATAATATAGCAATTTTGAGCAATTTATTTAAAAGCTACCCTAAACAAATAAGTTTTAAGGGATGATTTAAAAACACTAACACTCTACTCATCAATAAATCACATTATTATTGTACTTACCATTCCATTGTCAGCATTTGGATTCTCTCCCTCATTTGAGCATGATCCTGACAATCATACGCATTACCTTACGGAGTGTCAGGCAGGGAATTCCCAACAAATGTGTGACATACGATTTGCTAGTGTATGGGAAGTCCCATTGACAGAGCTGTCAATCAAACCTGAGCTATACCGTGATGCCTAATGAGATTGCAGAGCGAGTACAACCTCTGAACACAGAAGAACAAGAGAGAAAAGACTTACCTAGACACTTCAGATAAATAAACTCCCAATTTGGTTTAAGCTCTAGGGCACCTAAATTTACAATATTTAGTACCTGGAGGCCTAAATAGTTCTAAATATCACCTAAAATCCACTCTAAATTAAACCTGAGTACCTAGTAATGCCATATATACTCAAATGCTCCCACTGGCCCTCATTTATGAGCATGCATCCCGTACAACCTAAAACAGGCAAAGCAAGGGATTTATCAATTTGAACGTGATCGTAGGCTGCGATAAAATCTCACGTCTGGTCTGAAATTCTATAGTGTGACTAGCAGTGTTCATGGTATAACCACCTTGTTCAGTGAATTGTTGAACCAGCGATCATTGATGAATGCGTCTGCATAGCAACTACCCCATATTGCAAATTACATTTCAGAATTACGAATTAATTATATACAGCACATTGCTATTAGGTGATTTATTTTTTCCCTTTCACTTTGGGGTGGCGTAGAACATGAGGGCAGAAATTAGGCAAACAACAATTTCAATCAAATAATATATATGTACATAATTTAAACAAGCACTTTGGCAGTCCTGTAGTCGAAGCGATGGCAGATCTGGAGGACCTTAATGCCTGCTCTTTACATTGGGATCTTTCAGCAGGAGATCAGGGTATATGGCAGCCAACAATAGTCGAAGTATGCCAGCAGTTTTGGCGGCTATGTAGTCCCTTTCTGGTATATTCAAACTATGATTAAAAGACAATTTTATGAGATTGCTGGGTTTCCAATTGGGGCGAATCGGGCAATTGATTGTTCTGCGTCTGTAGCCACCGTCCATGAATGATTACGCATTTATCAAACGCAAAAACTTTAATTCAATCAACGTTCAGATCATATGTGATGCCAGGATGTTTGTTCTGAATATGGTAGTCGGTGGCCAGGTGGGACATGCGACTCTATTTTTTAAACTGCAGCGTTGGATCAAGGCTACAGGGCGCACTGCATATCCCCAAACAGACAGGAGCACAGGTTCAACAGTGTGCACACACGCACACGAACCACAGTGGAGTGATCCGTTTGCTCAAGGGCAGGTGGCTCTGTCTTGGGTAAGCGGGGTGGGGTGTAGGGATTGCTATACACACCAGAGCAGGCCTGCAACATAATTATGGCATGCAGGGTTCTCCACGATATTGCGCTATTCAATGAAGATCAGTGGCCACAACAGTTGGGCTCTACGAAGGAGAACGGATCTTATTCTGAGCTTGTAATATAGTAATTGCTATCTTGTGTAAGAAAGCTAGGGTGAAGTCAGCTAAAATGGGCCACTTTTTGGTAAAGGGCTTATAATACCATCAAATAAGCTTTGCATGAGATCTAATGTAATTTTTCTGCTCTGCCTGCCTAGAAAACTCAGACCAATCAAAACTCTTGTTACAAGTCCACAAGTGTTGAAGCAACAATGCAAGATCAGTGATTTGCTATAAA
>JACXGM010000547.1:0-16243 GCA_016801145.1 Umbra pygmaea
GGGGGGGGGGGGGGGGGGGGGCGTCTAGGGAGGGAGACAACCACAGAAGGTGTGAGAGTTAAAATGTGATGCACCATCTGTCGGCCAATAATAACCTACATGCTGTAAATTCTCAGAGATTACTCAGCAAACACCCGAGTAACACCTTCACATGTCCAAGCTGGTACAACTACACTATGTTATGACCTTTAACCGTTTGTGGTGTCCTACGGTAGACTTACACCTCTGTGTAATGACCTTCAACCTTCACTAAGATATGTATCATGACCTGTAGCTCTATCTGGGGTATGCTGCTTAGCGTTACAAAGCTTTTTTCATTCGCTGGAGTCAAAGGGGCGGTAACTTTTGGTAGTTTACAGAAATATGTTTCAATCTATGGTAACATTGGTCATTCCTACATACATTTTTTATAATCTATTCATTCATGTTTCAATATTGTCCAGGAATAGTCCGGTAACAAATGGCTCAGGACAGAATAAATTAATACTTCTCCGCTATAGATATTTTTTAGAACCAATATGTATATTACTACAAACAAATAAATGGCAATAAATACAGGGGAAAATACATGTTTCCTGATGATACCATCATATTAAAAACACCAATGGTTGTTTATGTTTAGTATTTTGGAATTTTTTTTACGTATATAAAATATTACACATGGTAATTAGTCATAAATATATCTGAAGTACCTAAAGGGACCACTAGATGTCCTGTGATAGCTTACATAAAATCCAAACAAATACCCAAATTATGGATATTTACTGGTAAGCGTTTCCAGTATTCTTGACATCCTTAGAGAAATCTCAAGAATTTTTATGTATACATCAGTTATAGAAATCTCTGGAAATCAGACTGGAAAATCAAATGGATGGAGAAAATAAATTAGGGATTAAGGATGTTCAATTTTTACTTTCACTCAAGGTACATGTTTATTGATTTACCCAAAACCAAAAAATTCTGTATGTATATCCAAAGCCCTGAAGGGATTCACTTTATTTTTTATTTACCCAGTATTAAGAGGTTTCAGAAGTCTGGGTGTTGATGTAAAATGGTGCTGAAGTTTGGGGAATAACGATCTGGTCTATTTCTTTAGTTAACTAGCAAAACCAACACCACAAAAACACTGAGGAATACCCTCTAGCAGAGGCAGGGGGGGGGGCTGTTGATGCATCAAAGAAAGCTAAAAGTCATCACTTGGGAGTCAGTCCCATGTCAACACTGAACTAGATTATTAATTGCTGTACCATCCGGACCAGTTAATAAGTGCCTCAAAATACTGTACCCTGCACTCGCTCACTCATTCTTCTACTCTTTTGTCTCTGTTGCACTAAAACAGTTGTTTTCTTAGTATCTGAAGGTTCCATTTAACTAGCACTATAAAACAGCAGTCGGTTCATACCAAACATCCACGTGGTTGGAGCCTGGTCTCTGCATCAACAGATCTCTGTTGACACAAACTGGGCCTCTCTTGCTCTGTGATCAGCTAACTTTGTGGCTCACAGGCATGGAGCAGTATATTTATCATGTGATGTGTCCAGTGGTGAGCTTGTCTCAGCAAAACCAGGTTAATGTCAATATGCATGTTTGGTTCCAGGAGGAAAGAAAAGAGCCAGAGAATACAGAGCTCATGAGCGTCCATCTCTACCCAGGGTTTCATCCTCCTGAGCTGAAGACTGCAATAGAATGCTGACCCGTCATTGCAGATGGATAATGGATTCCAGAGTGGGCGAAGGCTACAGTCTCTGGTAGAGTGCTTGTATACAGGAAACGAAATCAGAGGTGAAATAGGGTGAAAGGAAAGATAATGCACCAGCGATAATGTAAATAAGCCTTCTGGAAACTTGTAGAAATAGTGATATAAAAGTTAGTGCTTGTCAAAAAAGGAGCATTCTTGCTGAAGCGGTGTAGGCTGAACCAAGTAGGTGTGTGTGTGTGTGTGTGTGTGTGTGTGTGTGTGTGTGTGTGTGTGTGTGTGTGTGTGTGTGTGTGTGTGTGTGTGTGTGTGTGTGTGTGTGTGTGTGTGTGTGTGTGTGTGTGTGTGTGTGTGTGTATGAAGCAGAGATGTTGTCCCAATCAAAGCAGTCTGTGTCATCTTGTCCTGATACAGGCCAGGTGTGGCTCAAGGCCTCTGAGCCAATTAGGAGGGAGAGACAGAGAGAGAGGGGGAGGACAAATAAAAACATGACACTTCCCATGGGTTTCAGGACACTGGAGGGAGGAATGCAGGAAAAAAGTTTCAGTATTGAGTAAGTCCCTTACAAGCTGCTCGTATTGCCATAACATGATCTATCTCTCTCCTATGGCAGACATTACAAGGGCAACACGGTCTCTGGTCGTCGCAAACATGTTTCCAGCGCGGCTAAGTGGTCTGAGGGTATCAATAACAGTCGGCGTGTTTCCAGGCAGGCGGGCTGGTATGAGGGTTATTGGAAAGCACTATTTTTAATACGCTCCAACATGATTAATAAGTACCTTCAAGACTTCACTTTGCCTGTGTATGATATGGTGTTGTGCTTTTAGCGTTTGATCAGTGAAGTGGCATGTGTGCCATAAGACTGACCCAGCTTTATTTTCTTGCAAAGCTTACACTTCCTGGGTTATTTCATTTCTGATAATACCTTTTTTAAACCTCATTAAGCGGGGGTCCTTCCACAGTGGGTTCTCTGTCTTCAAGCTTTGCCTGTCCTTATCGCCTTCTGTCCTTCTTCTCCTCCTCCTGTCTCGTTCCCTCCCCACCTCCTCTCCTCCCTCAGCTATTCTCCTCTCTAAAGGAGAGAGAGGGGCTTATTTGTCTGCTTTAAGTGAAATCACTCAATTCTCAAAAGTCTGTGGAGGACTTTGGGGGGAGGGTGGGGTGTGGGGGTAGGACAGGAGGGGGCCACCTCCAAATAAGTTCCATTAATCACAAGGCCAGAGTCTAATGTAACTAATATTTTACAATTAGAGGAGACACGATGGAACTAAAAGCCATCTATCTCCCTTACACCACATGATCATCGATTCATAAGCCCGAGCCTGACACTAGCACAAAGACACATTTAACAGGAAATGGGGAGCTGTGTGTGTGTGTGTGTCTGTTGGGAGAGCTTTTTCTAGTAGTACATAGTGTAGTAGTCTGTAGGACATCGTAAACAAAACATTGTTATTAGGAAGAGATTGTTTAACCGTCCAGAGCTGGTGAGGTGACATTATGTGAACGATGACCTGTGGATTTGCAGGAAGTGGGTGTGGCAGTATTGTGATTGCTATGGTAACATAACAGAATATGGGTTCTAAACATGGCAGGTGAGAGCTCTCAGAAATGCATGTCACATAATAACAGCTTAGAATCAAAAACCAAAACAAACCGATTCAATGTTATTGTTTCCCTGTCATTGAAAGTATCACCAAACACTATCTATGTAACTATCCCAATTTAAGCGTCTGTTTTCTCCAAACTAAATTATACTTGCTTATTTTTGCAGATAATTTACAAGTTTGTAAAACAATTTGGATTAAAGCTTAGGTATAGCCATTAATTGCGACACTTATTCTGTGGTGTTATTTCCTGATATTATTGTCTAAAATCAGACAATATGTGTCTAGCAGTGCCATGAAATGTGAGAAGAAAGCCAAAGAAGGCCGCTACCTCCCAATATGATAAAATATGGTCTTTAGCTCCATCTGGTGGTCATGATGAAGCAGTGCACATTCCAAAGACTGCCTCCAACATGGAGGCCTGTAAAATTAACCACAGCTGAACAAATGAGCAGGAGGACGGGTTCAACTGGAGGTCACCATCTGCCCGGTTACAACTGCTGGCACACTTGAACCAAGCCGCACCATCATCTTAAGCACATCAATCGCCGCCGCACACATTGCCGCACAATATGGCGTGAAAGAAAAAGAGGAAATTGATACAGACGGAGAAAGCGAAAAACAGAGAATGGGGTGGAGTGAGAGAGAGAGAGAGAGAGAGAGAGAGAGAGAGAGAGAGAGGGAGGCAGCTAAATGTAAGGAGAGGAAAAGAAATGTTCATCAAGCTCTGAACAGGGTCATGAGGCAAACTGACGATGCATCACAGAACATCAAGCAATGAAAAGACATAGAAGTAAGATCTAATGAAGAATGACCTGATGTGTTCTCTGATCAGGGGCACGTGCACCTACGTGCACACTGGCTGAACACGTGCACACACACGCACACACACAGACAAACATTTTTATTCTATCCTTGTGGGGACCTAAGACCTTAACAAACCGAATACATGCTCTCTATTTCGTGGCCCATTTGTACCGTTACAATAGTCTACCCTTTATGACTAAACTTAACCTAACCCTAACGTTTACCCCTTTGCTTACTTAACCTAAACCTAACCCAAAAATGAAAATGTCTTTCTTTCTAGCAAGGAACTGCCAAAAAACTCTTTCAGGGATCTTTTTCAGGTTTAACTATCAGAGACACACACCTCTTGTCAATTGACGACTTTTATCTGTCTGATATGTAGCCATCCAACATATCCATCCTTTAAATAATATTTCATGTGTAACAGGGACAGGGAGAGGAAATAAAAAGGCCCAATGGTTATAATTGTGTAGATGTGAGTTTTATTAGGACCAGATCCCTTGCATCACAAGTGGTCCTACATCTGGTACGGTGTAGTTGATCCGTTTAAAAATTAGCCAGGCGTTGACCTGGGCCTCTTCCCAGCAGGATCAGCAGTCGCCGGGTCTTGACGTTAGGTTAACTGAAATATGGATCCCATAAACCAAACCTGGTTCAGGTTTCAGCCAGCTCCGCCACAGAAGACGAATAAAAACTTGAAACACGTCACCTTGAAACCGATCCCAGGCGTTGGGAGTTAAGTACTGGAACAACTTCGACAAAAGTGTAATTTTGCTGTGTTTTAGAAGTACTATTTTTTATTTTTATGTCTTGATAGAGTTACACTTCGGCCTAAGCTAGTGTTGTGGAAAATGTGTGAGATTCTTTCAATGAGTGCAGGGCCGAAAGTGGGAAGTTACCTCAGGCTTTGTAATGGGCATGTGAAAAATGACATCACAGCACTATGTCTTACATCAGTGGTCCTCAAACCCTTCCATGGAGGGCCTAGTGTTTGCAGGTTTTCGCTTTTACCTTGTACAAGCCTGATGGAGTAGCTCACTAATTGGTTAGGATCTCCCATCACCTGGCAGTCTAGGTCCTAATTATGCTCTAATTGAAGGGAAAGACCAAAAACCAGCATACACTAGGCCAATTATTTGGCCACCATGAAATAACACCAGGAACTATCTGGCTTCCCCAGGTTTTTTTTTATAAGCAATGTATTAGCCCAATGGCACAGTGCTTGCGTTAGCAACACGGTAACTTGTAATCTGGACAACCACTGGACCCACTACAATAAGTAGGACGCTCTGTTTCTAGCCCCTCTGGATGCTTCCTTGTACAGCACTTAACACAGATGTCCGAGGAGAGTGATGCATGGTTTATACTGCTCATCATTCAGCATAATAAAACAAGGGCTTCTGCAACAACGGCCAGGAGATATGGTTTAAGTGGAAGACTGATCTTTTCTTCCCTGTATGTTTTACACATGTGCAGATACTGTATGTCAGTATGGGGAGAGTGTGTTCCATCGTGGATCTGTCAATTGTTCCGTAACCGATTAGTGTGCTTTAATGTCAGCATTGGTGTAGGACTACATATGGCTACTAGCGCACAAAACTATCAAGAGTGGACATAGAACTAAGCGTCATTTGAATGCAGGTGATAGTTGTTTGTGGTGGATGACAGTTTCAAATAGGCATTGAGTCAAGTTTTTGTACTGTAGTGTATTCAAAATCAGTCCAAGACACTAAGTGAGACGGGCAACAATGTTTTAGGGCAGGGACATACTTTCAGAATAGTTTCCCTAAAACTAAAATCCTCCACTTCATGTTGTCCTAATGTACTGCTGTCCTGTGAAAAATGAAACCAGTCATCGCTGCACAGCAATCTGTTATAGTTCGAATACATTTTATTTTTATTATAAGTACAGTTCAGTAGTTACAAAACGAAGCATCTGCCATGAGAATACAGCAAACGAAAAGTTTTCAGCTCACAAGACAGGTTCGTACATGGAATGCTCATATACTGGTTCACAGAGAACCAGAAACCCTTTCAGGTTTAAACCACACAACAGAGACGGGACAGAGGCCGTCACTACGGGACAAATGGGGCCCTCTGATTGGTTAACTCAGACCCAGTCCCACAATTCACTTCTCAGCACCCTGTTTAGTTTCCTACAACACCACTTTTAGTTTCCATTTCCCATACTTCTCTTTTGCCTTTATATTTTGGAATTGGGAGAATTTGTTAATTAAAAGCTAGAAAAGCTAATTAAAAACAGAGACTGCTTTCTATGGAGAGGAATTTTAACCTCGTGGAATTTGAGCATTGATCATCACTGCTTTAGAGTACATATGATGACCACCCTTTTGATTGGCATGCCTTGGGTTTGCACCATGAACACATTCTGATAACGTTGTCCAAGTCATGTACTGTAGTCCATCAAACTGAAAATGTATTGTATATATTTGCACTGTACATACCGCATTATAATTCTCAGTGTTCACGAGAGGACATAGAAACATTTCACAATGTCAAGGGACGCACGGACACACACCTTCATTTAGTTAGTTAGCTAGTTTTGTACTGTATAGATTTGATTTATAATACTATCACAGTGCAAAATACTTTTGAGAGAGAAAAAAATGAAATCCTTCTATGCTTAATGTATTATGTATATATGGGCATATGTTTGCAGCACATGAGTAGATTGTCAATCTTTTTCTTTTTTTCTTTAAAATGTAGAAGGCAAAAATTACAGTACTTGAAAAACAAAAATATCAACCCTAAGGCCTACCATCTAAAACAGCTAGCTTTGTAGATGCAACAACAGATGACTGTATCTAATGCTAGACAATATTTGTTTTTCCAGTTTTTTTCTTCTTTTTTTAAAGTAAATACATCAAACCATTTCAGTAGTCAGTAACACTTTGAAACATTGATTGGTGGCAGTATCTTACAAACATTGCAACACTATAGTCCTTGTAGACAACAGGAGCAATGAAAAAGGGCGTTTTGGGGGAGTGGGAGGTAAACCCCAAGAGGATTTTTCTTCTCTTCAAGCTATATTTCTAAGCAACGGACATGGTTGTGTAAACTACTGTAGTTATTACTGTCACTTCCACGCGTTTTGCTCTTTCACAAACAAGGTTATTTTTTTGTTGCTATTTCTTTCTTTTTACATTTAGATCTGAGCATCTACTCGATCTGTGAAATGAGTCCAAGCTTGAGTGGGGACTTTAGTTCAGTTCCTGGCTACGGGAATGGGTGGGTTACGGGTCCTTGGTCATCTGTCCATCACACTTCTATGGTCAGGATTTTTGTCCGTGTGTTAGCGTTTACTGATTCCCAAAATCTAATCTCAAAAACACTGGTCTCTCTCTTTTGCTCTATCAGTTAGCTAGCACAGGAAAAGATTGTCAGAGAATGTCATACTTCAGTTTTTGTTTGATGCTGTTCTGTTATTCCTAACTATTAGCTTGTTTTAGACAAAAATACTTGAGCCCTAAAACAGGATGCTGGTCAAATCCATGTAGCAAACCATTTGCTGGAAGCCAGTTCAAACAGGAAAGGATTCTGGATAGTACAGTCCAAAGAAAGGGTGGAATATGGTAATGTACAGAGAGGGGCAAGAATGGTCCAGTCCGGGGGGGGGGGCAGTCCAGAGGGGGGTGAACGGTCCAATCCAGAAAGGGGGATGAATGTACAGTGTAGTTGACAGTGGGAATGGTAGAGTCCAGATGGGCATGTAAATGGTACAGTCCAAGTTTTATTGGAAATAATAGTCTAGAGTAATGTGTAAATAGTACAGTCCGAAAAGGAATGTGAATTGTACAGTCCAGTGTTGGGACAGCACCATTATTGTGATGCAGGGTGAAAGAGAGTCTATTGGAGTGAGAGAGATCTGTCGTACAGGTGAAGCACATGCCAGCATAACAGTTCAGTCTAAGATCATTTGCATCTTTGTTTTTTTGTCAACAAAGATGGACGCCATCTTCGATCAAGGAATGTGTAGCAGTAGGGGCTTGTTAGGGACTGTCATTTACCAGGTAGTTTCCTCATAAAAAAACATCCAATCAGAGACAGGAAGAAGACAGAATGGGAGGAGTCATCCTCGAGGGGAGAGTGAGTGGACAGGATGCAGAAAAGTTAATTTTGCTGTCTGTCCATTTGCCATGCGCCACGTCCATTGGCCGCTATGAGTCGTGTCAGCCTGTATTTCTCTCCCAGTCCACGTTTCATCCTCAGGTAAAATGTTCAAACAAGAAACAAACATTCCTTCATAGTTCATTTTCAATGACTTCTCTTGTTCGATGGTAGCATGTTTTAAATAGAGTCGTGGCTATATTGTGTTTCCTTCATCATCCACACTGTTCCTGCCTGGCTCCGGTCAGGCGGGCTGGGCGGTTGCTCAGTGGGCAGGCGTTAGTCTCTGTTAAGAGAGGCTGCGTCGTGCGTCTCAGCTAGGTTAGCCTGCGCGAGGTTAGCGTTGGGGGTCAGCGGGCCCAGTGCTCCATGGCCTTCCTCCTCTCCTACCCACAGATGAACTAAGGTCAAGAGAACAAACGCAGGTTAACACGGCTGGCCCCTGGACCCCCAACCACAACACAATCATTCTGACACCAAACACAGCATAGCAGTTCTACACACAAAATGGCTTCCTCTTAACTGTCACAGAAAAAACACAGAGTGACGAAGGAGAGAAACAGAAAATGCACATTCTGTTCTGGAACCAACATTTAGCATTACACATGTGACTCACACACTATTAGGCTAACATTGACATTACTAAATATCTTGTTTCTAAACTCAGTTCCAAATATAGGCTACATGTACATAGAGAGTCGAATGTGAGGTTGTGAGGAACTAACAATGAGGTTGCACTCTAAAATTGTCAATGAGATAGTAGTAAAATGATTTCCATACTTTTTTCCAAGCAAGTTTTGTTTGCTAGATAGATTTGATAACTGGTGATCGTGAATTGAAGTAAGCAATAATAATTCAAATTTTAATCTCAGACAGTAATAAATTGCTTGACTTTAATTAAGGTCTGCAGCAACATTTGAACTAAATAATACAATGGCTGCTTCCTTCCACAGTTTCATTCCCTCAACAACTTCTGAGAAAATTATTTGGCAATAAAATCGACTGACTGAATTTCTATGTCATGTTCTTTTAAAGTGCCGTTATGAAACTGACAAAATTAAATTAAAACATGTGTTTATTTGAGTATGCTCTTGCAAGAACGATATCGAAATGAAATGAAGAGTCAGTGCCGAGCAACTAAAAATCTAATAACAGGCAAAACATCATCGTTTAAATTTCCCGGAGAGCAATAACATAGACACCTAGTCTGTTCGCATTAACCACACAATCGCACCATCACTGTCAAATGAAGATGTATGTTTCTAAAGCAGTTCAGTTAAAACTCATAGGTGAAATGGTTTAGAAAAGGTAGATGACTACTATGAAGAGAATTGGTGTAGCTCTTTGTTTACGCCTGAAATACGCTGGGAAATCTGAAAATGTTAATGCCTGCCTAACAGCCGGAACCACAGTGATTGGAAATCCTAATTCATACTTGCTGCACAAACAAAATGACAACGATAATCTCTAGGAGAGAATTTAAAAAAATCAACTGCACACAACTTCTTTATGTTCTTATTGAGGAAGCAACACTGGTCTGTCTCTTAACCACTCGTCACGATACAACTGTATCACCACCACCAAGCCGACTGAGGAAATACTAGCAGAGCATACTGTGTCCACCAGATGGCAGACTTAGCCTGTTTATGCTATGTAGCCATTGAATGTCAATATGACGGAACTCAGTCGGTTTGTGCTCTTTCTAAGTACACATCATCACTTTATGCACCAGCCTCTGTAATGAATCAGACTAATGTTCATCAACCGCAGCTTCAATGTAATAAATTGTGGCCTACATGTTAAATATATGGGTGTGTTTTTTTCCAGTAATGACATTGCTTTAGTCCACCTTATAAACAAAGAAAATATTTGCATTTGCATGAAAACGTATCTAGTCTCCCAAGGGCAGCGTCTCCTCGTGATTTCCCTTTAAAGGAACTTCCAGTAACGAGTTACAGATTAAGCCCCATATTTGATTTTCACTGTTCATTAACTTAGCCACCTGGAATGTTATTATTTAAGCACGCAGTTTCGTCTCCCTAAACAACTGCCACTGTGAGCAGGAGCGATATGCAGGCCAACTTTATAGATTCCTCATAACTTGCTCTCAGTTTTTAATTTCCCATTCGGGTACATAACAGATGCACCTCACCGACCTAAGGACCTTGTCGAGATTCCACCTGTACGTGTCACCTTAAAAACAAACAATGTTCATCATACCAGGACAGAACTATGACAATAATCACTATCTGGTACTGTGTATTTATACCTTTTTTTCTCGTAATAATGCAATTAATCCTACTAAAAGGGGATGCATATTTAAATAAAAAGAAAAAAATAGGAAATGTTGTAATTCAAACCAGGCCAGCAGCACTATTTATAAGTTAATATTTTGTACACAAATATATATATATATATATATATATATATATATATATATATATATATATATATATATATATGTATATTTATATGTATATATGTATATATATATATGTATATATATATGTATATATTGTGTACAATACATATACATGTACATATACAGTACACCCCTTTTGCACCGAACTGCAAAATAACTGCAAAATAACTGCAAAATAACTGCAAAATAACTGCAAAATAACTGCAAAATAACTGCAAAATACATCATAGTCAATATAGACCAGAGAATGCTGAAAGAGTAAGGACACCCTCTACTGGAAAACTGTGAGATGACGGCCACAGTGGAAAGCCCGACATATGCTGAGAGCACTCTGAGCTCCAGGATCCATCCAGTGTTAATACATGTGTCATGCTTAACAGAATGGAGAAATGAACAGGCCGACAGAACAATGGCCTAGAACCAGGCTGTGAGCATGTGTTGTAAAGAGCCTGGGGAAATACTACAGTTAGTCAGAGGGTCTCAAAGCACCTGACATTCATAAACCCTTTTTACTGTCAAAGCATCCCAACGACCCAAACTACACGTTAAGCTAATGAGTTACCACACATAACTGTATGACTTTTTTTGCCCTATAGCTCTGTTTTTATTGTTTTTATGTACATAGGTTGAATGGGAAAGATTTTGCAAGACCAAACCTCAAGCTGGAGTAATTCCCTCAGATAATACTAGCCTGAGAGAGTATGCTCTAACCTTAGTGACATCCGTGGAAGTGACAGATGTACACTAATGGCAAAAAGACAGACAGGCAAACAGGCAGGCAGGCAGTAAAGCAGTTTCATAGAGTACTAGAGTACTGCCATTGACAGTACCTCCGAGGCCTTTGTTCTCTCACAGGCATCCGGCGACAGAGCAAAAGTGTTGTTTTTGGCAAAGGTAGGCCTCATTGTACAGCCCGTATTTATAAATATGTAAATACGAACAGTGCACACAACCGCCTTAGCGCGAGGAAGTGCACCCAAATCATATTTTTAGAAGGTTTTAATGAATACAGGATGTTTATGAATACCATTTGCTGTGATTCACAAAGACTAGAGGACTCCACATCCACCCCCAGACCTCAAAGCACCACTAAAGGAGAAGAAGAAGAAAAAAAAGCAAATTTGCGGTGAAACACAGCAGGATTTAGTTTTTACGGCTGTCTCTATTCAGATCAGTGTTAGAAAGTGCACAAGTGTGTTCAGGTACACGTTGACAAGCTCCTACATGTGGTACTGTAGTGGCACAATGAACATTACTCCCCCTGATATACACTACATCAACCGAGAAGATCTGTGTTTCCTTTCTCAAGTGCGACAAATGCTCAAAAGGAGAATAAAAATATATGCACAGGGGAAAGGTGCTGGTATTGTGTGTGATATTGTCTTTTCAAAGAATGCCAGTGTGCTGGTATTGTGTTGTTGTTTCATGCTATTTACTTTGTGAAATTCCTTGCTCCTCATGTCGTACAAAAGGTGGGTGTACAGAAAAAAAGCCAGGTCTTGGCTTAGAAACTGTGGGCTGGAGTGAGTGCCCTCCCTCTGTGATGATTTCAGAGGCTAAGATTGTTGAATAGATAATACCTCCGCAGAGCAATTTAAGCCCAAACACTGTGATGCAACAATCTGTCTTCTTTGCCTGATAGCGCTTTTTCACTCTTTTCCAAATTACTTTCTTTCATATCTAATTATATTTGCTAATGATCTTATAAGAGAATAATGGAATGTGCTTGATCTATTACCTTTTCTCAATACATAAATACAATACAGAGAAAATGGCTATTCAGACAGAACAAGTGTGCAAAGGATTCTTGTATTTCTGATGAGCAAAACTACCCTTTGAGGCTGAGCGCTAATGGGAAGATTTGAACTCACTGGTCAAAGAACACAGCACATTTATTCACATTTACATACATTTCAGTCATTTAGCAGATGCTCTTATCTGTAGTGACCCTAAGCTGCAATTAGGGTTAAGTGTCTTGCTCAAGGGCACAACTACAGATTTGTCATTGGGGAAATCCAGATTACACCTCATAATTTAAGCAAAGCACTTAACCAACGACTAAATGCTACCCTTTCTGGTGTCCCAAACAGGACTCAGGGGTTGTTTGTGTGAATGGTTGGGGAGTAGCTGGTCCTAACTATAAGGTACATGTTTGAATTTGGCCCCAGAGGGTAGGACAACGACCCTAGGGATTTGGGACTGAATGTTGGGATGGAGCTGCATGGGGTAGATCTACACACTATGGAGGACAAATCAGACAGTTTGACAGTTAACATGTTGCCTTCTCTGTGCATTTTGAGTGGCAGCGGCGCAGCTCGAGGCTAATATCTGGATCCTACTCCATGACACCCCCTTTCTCTCTGCAGGTCCCTCATCTCTCTCTCTCTTTCTCTCCCCCACACACACTCTTCCTCGATCTCTCACTCATTTTCTCTCTCCTTCTCATCTCTAAGCATGTCAGTGAGGCTCTCTTTAGGCTACTAATGAATAGCCCTGGCCTCTATTGCCAAGCCCCGCCCTTGTCCCCTAGTAAGCCTGTCCTCCATTCTTTCCCCAGTGTTTTTCCCACCGGCCCCCGGACAGCCACGCCATGACAGGCGCACTAAACCCCCCGCATTAATGGAAGGAAATGGCATTCGATCTCCATTTGATCTCCTAATCATTTCTGCTGAAACGATAATTAGCGCCCTCCCCATCCTCCCACGAAGAAACAAATAAATAGAAGAGAAAATGGCATTTCAGTCACCATCACCATCAAGAAATACTTCCCCTTTAAACATCTCAAACTTCAAATTCATACACAAACACACACAGACATACACACGCAAGCACTCACACACACGCACGCACTCACACGCACGCACGCACGCACGCACACACACACACACACACACACAGGCGACTGCTGTCTGTGATTCTTTTGAGCTGACATAATCCTGATTGATTCGTTCAGCAGATAAAAACTATGTCCACTTCTGCCCTTTTACTGAACGAACATAATAGCATCCTTTATTCGGCTGCAATGTAACATAATGGCATTGGAATGTGCTAAAAAACATGGCCGCATCTTAAACGCCTGTGACA
Organism: Umbra pygmaea; assembly: GCA_016801145.1. Taxonomy (NCBI): domain Eukaryota; kingdom Metazoa; phylum Chordata; class Actinopteri; order Esociformes; family Umbridae; genus Umbra; species Umbra pygmaea. The sequence continues at coordinate 13,742 of JACXGM010000547.1, forward strand.
TGCTGAGGTTCGACAACAAGCCGCGGTATAATATGCATGTATGGGGTGTGTATGTGGGAGTTGGCGGCGGTGGGGGGAGAGGGGGCGGAAAAATAATTAAGCACAGATTACCCATGTGCCCTGGCGCTAACAAGGTCAACCGAAGGCTGCCGCGAAAAGTTTTTTTGTTGTTTTCTTTGTAGAGGGCACATTCTGGTTGGCACAATGAGGCAGGGATCTACATGGCTCTACCCCCCCCCCCTTGATTATTAAAGGAATCTTTTGTTTGGCAACAGGAAGAGTTGAGGTCATCTGTGCTCATCAGGCCTCGTTCAACTATGAATCATGTTTTTTATTCTATGTAGGGTGGGCCTGGCTGGGCTTACATTGGTCTCACACACTTCCTTCCTGTACCTCCGCATGGTTTAAAGGCATGGAACATTGCTGGATGTTTGGTTAGGGTTTTTCAACAGGCAAATGTGCTACTGTACATGACTACAGGGCTGTTAGGGGGAAGATGACATCAGAACACCTGTCGGAAAGATGGTTTGATCTCCAAAACAGACACGCGCACACACCCTTGAACACAGACGCATGGGGAAGGGTTTCACTGATGGAGACGTAGGGGCAGAAACAACATGAAGACATTGAGACGCCTCTCTCGCAGGCAAAGTCTTCTATTAATTGTCTGTGCTAATCTCACAGCTCTGGGCTCCCTCGAGTGTGTGGTATTATTCGCGCTAGCATCGTGCCACCGCCGTATCTGGTTACTAATTTCGTGTGGCGATGCGCCGCGCGGGGGGGATGAAAAAAAAGGATGGGGAAAGGAACATGCCGGTGCGTCTCTGACAGTCAGGAAGAGGAGGTCCCATCTGAGTGACGAGAACGACACTGTCAGTCACTTCAGAGATGGAGGAAAGCGAAAGAGAGACAGACAGAAAGAGAGAGGAGACGGCGAGAGTGATGAGGGAAAACACAGAGGGCCTATAATCCCCACGGTTGGACCTGTCACGGCACTTCCTTGCAGACTCTCCACTCCACCACTGCTATTAACCACAGACAGGCAGAGAGCAGCGCTACCTCACCAGCCTTCACAGGAACCCGCCTGCTGCTGAACCACAGCGCTTCACAAGGCAGGAAAACAGAAGCTGCTTACGGATCAGGGACTGGTGGTTAAAAGCAGAAGATAACCATGTGAACCGGGAGAAGTGATCACTGTGAAGGATGATTCAGATGTTCAGACTGGAACGCTCTCCCCGGGCAATTGTCGTAAACTTTGGACACAACTGGCAATTGTGAAAGTAGCGACAGCGTTAAGTGGCCAAGCACTGTTCCCAAAACACATGCATTCGGTTCACATCTACAGTGAGTAATCGAACACTTACTAGACTAATGAGAACCGTAAAAAGCGTCATTAGAAGAACACTTTCATTGTTGTTTATGGCCCAAGATAAAACAGTGCAGTGGCACCTGGAAACGTCTCAGGAAAACTATGTTGCAACGGTGTACTCACTGTCCACCTTTTTTCAACGTCCGCCTCTCCCCTCGTTCTTTAGACATCCCCCTTTTGAGGCGCAATGGAAAATCACAAGCACCTGGCAGGTTTTTTATAATATGATATTACAGGCTTCTTCTAATCTCTGATGATTCAACAGTTCCTGGTATAACATCTGTTCCTTACCCTGACTGTATCTCAATTAAACAGCCCTATTCATGAATCAACTTTTATTTATGTTTCTGTTTTTCACATATGGACTTGAGAGGGACAGCCAAACAGGCCAACTCCACGCTCAAGGATGTTTGGAGCAAATTCACCGGGTCAGGGTGGATTTAAAGGAAGCTCTCCACGTCTGAGGGGGAGGCACATTAGGGTGAATAAAAACAACAACCGTGAACAGCGACAAACCTAAAAAAGCTGGGCCGTGAATTAGCATGCGCCTTGAGCACGGGACCAAAGAAAAGTAGAGATATGATTATGTAAATGAAAACAGGATTTCCTGCTTACTGGAAGCATTTCTGACCCATTCTCGTTGCAAATCTTCCATTTAAGAATAATTCCCCAGGGAAGCAAGCCATTGCTTAAAGGGATAATTATGATATAAGAAACCTTCTAGGATGCCCCCCTCCCACACACACACGTCTCCAGCTCAGTTTGGTCTGGTCCTCCTTGTTTCCCTCTGCATTGTTCACCCAGAACCATCCGGAGCCTCACTGGTCTAGCTAGAGTTAAGAGACAGACCTTTATCTTTAACGCTGGAAGGATTGACACACGTGTTGATAAAAGTATAACTTTTAAGTGGTGGTATTTGCCAGCTGCAAGAATAATGGCAGATTATGGCGGTAACATTATATTTGAAAACAAATATCCTATACACATGCGTTGAGTTGAACTCGACGGGACGTGTTCTTCAGAATCCCTGGTTGAACAGTGTGGTCTGACTCTCTGCGTCTGCATGGTGAATTGGTGCGATTCTCCGGCAGTGCATTTACGATGAGACCCTCAGAGATCCTCCTATTAGCTCA
>JACXGM010000547.1:16343-32179 GCA_016801145.1 Umbra pygmaea
TGTGTGTGTGTGTGTGTGTGTGTGTGTGTGTGTGTGTGTGTGTGTGTGTGTGTGTGTGTGTGTGTGTGTGTGTGTGTGTGTGTGTGTGTGTGTGTGTGTGTACATGTGTAAATTAACACACACTCAAGATCTGTTGTGGTCATGGGGGACAAAAGTGTATTGTCGTGCCTTATCTTCACCATAGCTACACTGGTGCCCTCATGTCCTTACCAAGACACGCAAAAAGTACACACTCACACATACAATCCCTTAAAAAACTACAAATGAAAAGTGCACTGAGGAATCATTCTTTTACAAACATTTCATATTTAGATCTACAATTTAATTGCAGGCTATGCCGTTGTTTAGCTTTTTTATTTACTCGTAAGACGTTGTTAGAGAACGAGACGTCAAACTATTTATGTGCTGGTGTAAGCACTTACGGCAAGTCTCTTTCCACTTGACACGGCCATAAACAGTCGAGAAAGATCAAAACTATTCATCTGAGACCGAGACTCCATTTCAAGATGACAGATATGGCAAAAGTTTTCCATGAGCTTTTGTGCAAAAAAAAGGATACAGATTTGTAGAGTGAGAGGAGAATCAAAGAGAGACTTTCAACGTATAAAGATGTGATCAGTGAGGAACGTTACACAAGGGGACACATCCTGATGAAGTACTCTTTTTTTCAGAGGTGGTTGGAGGGTCGGGGGGGGGTGTGGGGGGAAGGTGGGGAAGGTTGGCGGGGTGGGTGCTCTGTACTAGAAAAGACCCTTTACGCAATATTGCAATGGCAAACCAAAAAAAAGAGACATTCTCTTTTTGCCTCCAGAGCAATAATGTGTACTATCAATTATTTATCTCCAAACAGTGTTTATGAAGCTGGAGTGCTGCTTCTAATAAGAAGATGGCAGAACATAGTATTTCACCACACAGACCAGGCGTTTTCATGAATCATTACTTTGTGTGCACTTCATAAATTAGCAAGTAGGTAAATTCCTGGAGATGATTGTTACTGCTCATGCCCTTGGAGCGGTTAGTCACCATACAGATGCCCACTAAAGGACATATGCTTGTTTCTCCGTGTGGAGAGTCAACAACGGATTGAGAGACTGAGAAAAGGGTGAAAATCGAGAGATTAAATGGACATTTCCGAAAGTCGTAATGCTTTTTCCGAATGAAATGATTAAACGACTCCCAACACACGGTTGTCACCCGCCCTACAAACGAAGCCATTTCATATTCGTTTTTTTAAGGTGCATATAAACATTCTGACAGATATTCGCCATTATAGTTATTAACTCAATCAAACCCTGACTAGCAAAGTCTATTTCTCTTTCTCTCCGAGGACTGAAGGTACTGCCGAAACAATCCTATTTTGATCACTCACTCCTATTGTGTTGGCACTGAAATCCATAACATTCCTTGTGTTCCCATTTACACTGCATTCTCTTTTCCCAAGGCTGAGCAACATCAAGCATGAGAACCTCTACCCGTTTCTAATATAAAACCCAGGAAATTTACCTGGGATTATAAGTCATTGACAAATAACCTTGCTGATAGATGCGAACTAGATTTTGTTCAAAGCACTCCGACAGCCTCAAAAGAGATTAGAGCAGTTCTTATCAGGTCAGTGAAGTCGCGGGGGAAATGTGTTTAAAGTCACATTGATTTATTGAAAGATTTCCCAATAAGAAGACGTCTCTCGACTTAGCGGTGAGTTTGTGTGCGCACACGCTCGTGTTTTTGTGTGCCCCTCAAATAAATTAAACAAACGCCAAAGAACTGAGAACAGAGAAGACAGTTTTTCGTATTTCTTTTTTTTTTTACAAATTAAGAGCAGAAGTTCCACTCAGAGACTGCCGTTTGATGCCTGAGACAACCATATTTCCTCCATCGTTCTCCCTCTCTCCATTTACCACATGCTGGTACCCTGCTGAAAACAGTGATTGTACAGCGCTGTGACACACAGGAGAGCTGACGAGGATCTATAATAAGGCTTCTTTGTTCCCCTCGGCTAGAGAGCACAGCATTCATTTTACACTATTACCTTCTTAAGAGTAATTATGAGGCTCTGGTACAGGGGGCTGTGGGAAACGGGGGGCTGTACAGGCCAGCCGATAAGTGGCCTGGAGTGGATGTGACAGGAACTCTCAAGATGTCACTCTACACAGCTGTCAGAGTTGAGGACGTTATCCCCCTTCAGTCGCTCTCTTCGCTTGAATCAAGCCTCCCCCCACCGTTCTCATCGGCCTCTCACTGGTCAGTCTCTGTCACTGGTCCCACTCAATCCTCCTCTCTTAATCCAGAACCATCTCTTTCTGCTTTCTGTCTGTCTGCCTCAGTCTTTTCTCTCTCTCTCTCTCTCTCTCTCTCTCTCTCTCTCTCTCTCTCTCTCTCTCTCTCTCTCTCTCTCTCTCGATCTCGTCCTGCTCCCTGAGGTCAGACAGAATATGTTGCCCAGTCCTGAAGTCCTGCAGAGCAAATTGAACCTACAAACAACCGGTAACAGAGTCCCCCATCTAAACCTAACAAGTCAACAAAAGATCATAGACCATATGTATATATATATATATACTAACACACCAAACATATTAATAACAAAGGAACATAGTAAGAACTATTTAACTTGTGTTCTCAAGCAGCTAGGATCAGACATTTCTTTCATACTGACAGGATGTCTTCGGATGGTAAGTCGCATCGATGGCTGCCGTTCGCCCCCTCTGCGTTTTTGCGTCTCAAGGCGTGGGTGGATGGCGGGCACAATGATCTCTTGTCCAAATGAAAGGCTTTGTGTATTCATCTATAACTGCCCACCACGCAAAGATAACCAGGCACACTCAGGATCAATACATTCTGAAATAGTCAGTATAAAAAGACCCAGCAGAAGATTGAGAATGGCTCTGTTCTCCTTTCTTCATGAACAAAGCAGGTGAAGAGAGTAGAGGATGACTGCTCAAAATGACCAAACTCACATCGCAGAGAAGCATCAGTTACTTATAAAAATCCTGAAAAACAAAATATCAGATTGTGTTATCAGTAAAGGGTTTGAAAAGATACTTCTCCACAGGAAACAGAGCACACAGGCTCTGCATAAAAGTTGGGATGGTCGAGTATAAACTCCTTTCAAAATCTGAGAGGGAAAAAACACTTTTGGAGGCTAAACCTCGCCAGCCACACACGTTTAGACAGTCCAGAAGATAGGTCCAATATGGACAGAATAAAAAACACATAGATGAGAATTGTGGGTATGGTAAACGTATATACAAACAAAAACCCATGCCTGTCAATTATCTTAATACGCCACTTTCATAATCGACAATGACTTAGAAGCAGGCTGATCATCAACGGAAAACCATATACTGTCTAGATTATGTACTGTCTACATTATGTATGTGTATCAGTGTTGTATATATATAAAAAAAAGGAACATGTTTTTCCTATAGGGAGTATTACAATATTAAATAGACACTATTTTTTATCAGAAATTTAAGAGTCTATAGCATGCAGGATGCTTCATCGAATAAGGGAAATGGGACCCCACATGAAGATAATATAGATCAAAATCATGTACTTTATATTCTTTGAGGAATTTATTTGCCCATGCTGGGATTTCAACATGGTATATAAATCAGCTGCACAACAAAAGGTGCCTAATGCTTTTTTAATGTAGTTATATGTCTAATTTCTCTGAATGGAGACTCCTAGAGTACACTGCTAAAACCTCACATGGTTTGCGTCCAAACTAAATAACTTATTGTAATATATAGTGATATATATAATATATCAAAATAATTTATGATGTGATAATCAAATCCAGACTTAATTTCAATAATGATTTAGGTGGAAATAATGGATGCTGTTGTAAACTTCATCGCAGTCCCTATACAAATAGGGTAGAAACCTAAAACATTGTCAGACTATGTTCTGGACATGGTCCAAGTGGAGCCTGCTTCTTGTCTGTAATCAGATGTGTCAGTCTCTCAAGCTGGATGGCTCCCAGAACCCTGTCACTCACGGTCCCGCCGTTTAATCTACTGCATTGGTGAACACGTTCTATTTCCTCTATCACATGGTTCTTATTTAGCGGTTCAATCCAGATTGGCTGCAGTCTAAACGTGTTACTGTGTCCCCTTAACCTAACCCTCATCTGGGCTGTGGTCACAGAGAACGATAGGGGGACATATCTGGGAGAAAACGTGGACATTACCACTAAAAGACATCTGCAATTTTAATGTAGTCACCTGGGTGGGACTTACAAATTCATAAGCTAATCTTGATGACCCAATTGGTTATGTGATCACATTGCTCATCAGGAATGATATCAAATTAAATCTGCAATGAACGACTTTCTGCTGGAACAGCCTTCATAGTAGCACAGGTGAGCCCTCTTTCCACCTCTATGTTACCAGTGCTCTCTCAGTGCCTGCCTCTGACCTGTAGGTGGTGCTGATCTTTTAGATGTGGTGAGCTTGGGCTGCAGACGGGTGGATTTTTCGCAAGACAATAAAAACATTAATTTGCCCTGAAATCATTCCTGACGTAAATGTAAAATGGTACCCATTGGAACCCAGTAATGAAGCATGCTGCATCTCTGCAGCTCCTAATTTGACTAGTTAAATGACTCCATTAGGTGTCTAACAGACAGAGGCAAATCATTTCTGGTCAGTTGAGGCTCACTTAACTGCATCGAGGTGCTGGGGAAATGTGAAGTCCTGCGCCTACTCTCTCTTTTTGTCTTTGTCTTTTTAGACATCCGATTACAGTTCTCTGAAGAAAAAAAAACATGGGATGGGGGAGAAAAAAAAGCTTGGCAACATGATGGCAGAGGCCTGGAAACCCATTAGCAGGGTATATGGTGTACTGAGTGTGTATGGCACCAGTGGATCACCATGTTAATTACTCAACCCAGATAAATGATCAAAGTATAAACACATAATAACGAAATGAACAGATAAACAAAATCTACAATCTGTGTCAGTATTTTCCCTCCCAAAGATGGCATATTTAATGCAGATTTGTGTAATCGTAACCTTGTCACAGAATTGGATTTTGCCGCCAGTGCAAAAACAGAGAGAGAGAGAGACAGCGAGAGAAAAAAAAAAAGATTAAAATATATTGAATTATTAAAGAGACTGCCTGCTGCCCATCACTGTCAGTTAACAAGTGTAGATGGTGAAGGCCTGTCCTACCAGCCACTGCGTGGACATCTGTTACTAAAATGAGCCCCCCCGCGTTCCCCCTCTCAACCCCCCTTTCCAAATCTGTGTGCTACTGCAATGAATTAATTTGTTTGTTGAAAGCAACTATGGTGACCCCCCCGCCACAAGTGAACATCTAGACACGCTACACCCACGTACACTAACAGAATCCACCTTCCCCTTTTTGACGGCCGTCCTATGAGGCTTGTTCATGAGGGGCTGGTGCTTCTCTGGGCGTCAGGAAAACGCATCCGGTACATTCATCCATAGCGCGGGACTGACAAATGTAGCGACTGGCTCGATCCTCCTCCAACCTCCCAGCCTTTAGCAGCATCGTCGCGTCCACTTGTTCCTGTCTAGGTAATTGACAAGATGCAGTGGGAAAAAAGCGGAGGGACGGGGGAGATGAACCGGTGGAGGCTGGTGAACCTTAATTGAGTAGGATGGGCTCATATTAATGTCTGGACTGGAGTAAATGGAATGGTATCTTACACTGGGTTCAACTCCATTCCATTTACTCCAGTACACATATTATTATGAGCCCATCCTCCTTAATTGAGGTTCACCAGCCTCCCCTGAATTACACCCATATGTGAGATTCTTTACTTTTTGACAGAAGAATAAGCATTCAGAGAGAGCTCTCACTAAGCATTCACGTCTCTCTATGGCAACGCACATGAATGTCATGAATATGAATATACAGCTCTGGAAAAAATCATCAGTGTCTCTGGTTTTACTATTGAGGTGTATGTGTTTAGGTTAAAATGTTTATATTTGTTTAATTCCATACACTACTGACAACATTTCTACCAAATTCCCCCAAAACGTATTGTCATTCAGAGCACGACATTTAGAAAATGACAACTGGTCAAAATAACAAAAAAAGATGCAGTGTTGACAAACCTCGAATATTGCAAAGAAAATATGTGAATATTCATTTATAAACAACAAAATACTAATGTTTTATCTTATGCATTTGGCATGCTCTCCCCCAGTCTTTCACATTGATGTTGGGTGACTTTATGCCACTCGTGGTGCAAAAATTCAAGCAGCTCGGCTTTGTTTGATGTCTTGTGAACATCCATTTTTGTCTTATACCGGAGGTTTTCAATGGGGTTGATTTAAGAAAAATCTGCCATGGTCTCTTCAGTTTTTCCAGAGACGTATAACACACTAGAATAGGCCTTTTATTGGGCTTGCATTGGAACAGCAGAAAGCCTAAAGCGGCTTCACCTGTAGCCACTACGATGCACGTCTAACAGAGACTCATACCAAGTATGTCGGCAGAGGTGGAGGGTGAAGCTGTGTTCTTAAGTAGCCTCTGACTAGCACACCAACCAGTGGCTCTAATTAAATAATATTATTAGGGTGAGGAACGAGGGATGCACGTGACATACACATGACATGACACTAATGCCGGAGTGCGGTGTGTGTGCACTTAATCCGTCCATTCCTGGAACAAACCGAAAGCCCAGCAGACCGGACGCCATGGATTACTGCAGGTAGTTGCAGTGTACACTAACGCACAGTACACCAGGGATTAAGGTATATTAGGCTGCTGAGTCACAGGAAACATAAAGCCCCATCAGGCTACACTTGAAGTGTGGCACATCCATATATGTCAATGAGGAGGGGTGTGTCCAGTATATAAGCAGTGGCAGTGCTGCTTGTGATTGGACGGATGTGACCTGGTTCTGCCTCAGATATGACCAGAGTGATAATGACTGACTGAATGGTGATACGGGCACATCATGAAGCTGTAGTCTGTCGCAATAGATAGGCATGGCTGTTGAGGACCAGTTCCAAACCAAGCAGCATGACCTAAAAGCCTAAACTTCACCCCGCCCTCCCCTCCAGCCAGATTGATGTTAGGTAGGTGGCACACCCAGCGGGCACCACTGTCAGTCCATCCCTGCCACTGCGTGCCGCCTGTGGGCAGACTCTGTAGCGCTAATGCCACCAGCTGCCACAGTGCTACCCTGTGTGAGACAAAGCAGGGCCTAAGTCTCCTGGACATAAAAGGCTTAATGTGATAGGTAATTATGTAGTCTGATCTCACAGACGGGGGATTTAAGGGCTAACTATACCACCACCGCCCTTCTGGAAACACATATCAACGTCTAAAAATAACTGTATGATAGATGAACTGAAATAAAGATAGACACAATGTAGATAGAGATAGAAGATAGATTAGATAAGATGGATACATATATATATGTTGAGTAGATCGATATAGATAAATGATAAAGTATTGGTACCCTTTGGATTTTATCCAAATAATGCACCATTCACTCTGAAAAGTGTTGAAATGATCAGATTTGAATTCTGTAAAGAATTAAATTCTAGCTTATTCCGTAAAAATTCTAAAATGGCCTGGACAATATAATTGATACCCTTTAGAAGTTATATGAAACAATTTTATTATACTGAAACCTCAAGCAGACCATGCTCTTTTACTTAGTAGCACAGGTGTCTTCAATCGATTTATCAAAACTTCAGCCAGTTTAACTGGACAAAAGTACTAAATGTTTTGTGTCACTGTGTGTATCACACTGAACGTGGAAAAGACAAGGAAAACTAGAGTTGTCTAAGGAGGTTAGAAAAAAGGTAATAGCCAAGTATGGTCAACGTAAAGGCTACAAGACCATTTCTAAAAGTTTGATTTTCTTGGGGGCGTTCAAGCTTAAGGTCACAGTCTCAAGTTGCGCCATCTGTCGCTGTCTGAACGAAAAGACCCAGGAAGACCACACTTCTAGGAGAGAAACACAAAAAAAGCATGACTGGAGTTTGACAAGAGCACGTGGACTAGCCACAGTCCTGGGACAATGTCCTTTGACAAACAAAACAAAACAACTCCATGTTTACAGGAGAAAAAAATTAAGCTTTCTAAGAAAAGAACACGGTCCCTGCTGTGAAACACGGAGGAGGCTCATTAATGTTATGGGGTTGCTTTGCTGCCTCTTGAATGTATGCAGGGCACAATGAAATGAGAAGACTATCAAGGCATATTGGGGTGAAACGTATTGCCCAGTGTCAGAAAGCTGTGTCTCACTCACATGCAGGTCATGGGTCCTCCAGCAGGATAATGGCATAAAACATCCCTCAAAATGCACCCAAGAATGGATGAGAAGAAAACATTGGGTCATTCCTAAAGGTCCTTCTATGAGTCCTGATCTAAATCTCATTGAACATCTGTGAAAAGAGCTGAAACTCTCAGGAAAAAGACTGTAACATTGTATTTTGTTTTACTGTTTAAACCAATATGCAATGTCATTCTGTATATCAAAAGAAACACTTCTATTCTATTGAATATGACATGTAGAATGGTGGATGAAAATCCTTCTATTTTTAATTTATTTTAAAGTGGAAGCGTAACAATATTGTCAGCCATGTTTGTCCAGCTCTGGAAAAAATGAATAGAGCACTACAAATCTTTCTTAAATCAACCCCATGGAAAACCTCTGGAATGTGATCAAGAAGAAGATGGATGGTCACAAACCATCAAACAAAGTTGAGCTGCTTTAATTTCTGTGCCAGGAGTGGCATAATGTCATCCAACATCAATGTGAAAGACTGGTGTAACGCATGCCCAATTATTATTATTATTACATAATTATTATTATTCCACCAAATATTGATTTCTGAACTCTTCCTAAGTTATCATATTAATATTGTGTTGTTTAAAAATAAATATGAACCAACTGTTATTCTCTGCAAATAAATACTCTGAATGACAGTACATTTATTTGGAATGAACATACCCATCAATAGTAAAAGCAGAGGAACTGATGATTTTGAACTCTTAATTTCTATCCAGAGCTGTATATTAGATTCATAAAGATGGTACATTGATAGAAGAATATGGAGTATGATAGATTAACAAATAATATATATTTGATAGATATTAGATAGATAAAAAAGTTTCTGTCTGTTTATATATATATGTATACATACTGTATGTGTTTAAGTACCTGAACATGAAAGAAATACTATAAGCTGTGAACAACTACAATATTTTGTGTGACCACACATTGCCTTAAAAACTGCATAAATTCTCTGTCAGGCAGATTTATAATAGAATCAGCGGGGATTGTTCTAAAGATCTTGGAGAACTTGCCACAAATCTTCTACAGACTTTGTCTATCTCGCTTGCTTCTGTCTGTCCAGGTAATCCAAGACAGCCTTGATGATGTTGAGATCTGGGCTCTGTGAGGCCTTAGCATCTGTTGCTGAACTCCTTTTTCTTCTTTTTACATAGTCCTTTATGACCTTGGCTGTGTGTTCGAGGTCATTGTCCTGCAGCAGAATTAAGTTTTGACCTATCAGACGCCTCCCTGTTGGTATAACGTGGTGAATCTAAGGTGCCTAAGATGTTTGCACAGTACTGTACATGTTAAAATGTAGGCTAGGCAGTTGGTACGGCAAACATTATGAGTCATTACTGTATGTAAACTTGTTTTAGCATTTTATTTTAAGCACCTGTTCAAATATGACCAGTAGATATATCGTGAGGAAGACAGAAAAAAAGGAGAGAGGGAGAGAGAGTCATATAAATGTGACTTTTAAAGGGGAGAAAATAAAATCAGCTGAAAACTTTCCCCACAAAATGTTTTGTTGGTCTTCGTACCGTTACAAGCTACACGTGTCAGACGTTAAACATATCTCCAGTGTTGAGGAGAACATGGCTGACTTTTATGTCCACAGACCGTCCCTTTCTGAAGTCAAGTGGAGTGTTTTCACGGCTGGGCGCCCCCATCGGCGCCCTCCTTCTTCCCTCCCCTTTAACTCTCACTGGCGTTTTGACTGTTGATCCTCCTGAAGAGGACAGATCAAATATTCCACTCGAGTCGGAGCCTTCCGTTTGGGGCACAGATATGATTGGGGTTGACGGATGAGCCTGGTTTGAAGTCTTAACAGACAGCTCTACTTTGATATCTTCGCTCCCAGTGTATCACCAAAGACACAGTGAAGGGACGGGGGGGGCAAGTGTGATGAACAAAAGCATCTGTGGAGTGGTCAGGGCCGGCGGCAGCTTGAGTCGGAGGCTTTTTGAAGTTTAGCCCCCTCCCCTCACGAGTCCCCGGAGCCCCCGCTGCCTTCCGCATATCTCTCTCCCTCTGCCTCTCCCTCCTTTATTTCAGCCAACACACTAGATGGCGCTGCTCCAAAATAGCGTCGCTCAAACCCGTGAGGTTGTGCCCTTTCTTTCAAATGGATTTCAATCACAATGACGCCCTGTATAAAAATATCACAGCCCCACGACGAGCCTATGCTTTTTCTTCTAAAATGTCCTTACAGTTAAAATGACAGTTTAAATGTACAGTAATTTTGAGTGATGCAGGTTGAAGAGGATCATTGCTACGAGAAAATGCTCACCTGAATGTCAGATGTACAGTAGAACTGGGAGGAAGGCACAGATGTCCTTTGTCGTGGCAGGGAGTGAACGAGTTAACGCCCCCCCCCCCCCTTAAATGTCTGCCGTATAAACAGATTTTGTTGCTGCTTAAAGTGGGCTCAAAATTAAAGCATATCGTTTTACACACATATTGCACGCATATTACTGAGCCCCAGCTGCCTGTGTCCTGCTCTTAAGAGCCATATGATTAAGTTAGGGGGGTTTTAGATAAGATTTAAGCCTTCCCTTCCTCATAGGCTACCCTTGCATTTTACTGGGAACTTATTAAATGGGGAAAATGACATTATTTTTCTGAGTGTATATGTAATTATTGCCACACACCTGTGACTCCTGCCATCTTCGGCTGGATGAGGAGGAAAGGGAGAGAGGGAGAAACAGGGAGAAGGAGAGAGAGATGTCGTTCGGAGCAGCGGGGGTTCTCATTTAAACCAAAAAAAGGAGAAAAACAGAGCTTGTTAATCAGAGTCTTTCTGTCACTCGCGGTACACTGATATCCTAATGAATCACACGCTGCCAATGACATCACAACCCCCCGATGGCGGAACATCTTTCAACAGATCCAACCGGCACCGTCAACATGAAAATAAGGACTCACCAACCTGAAGTGGACTATGGCTAGACTGAGATGATTGACTAGAAAAGAGGGAGGGGCCAACAACATCTCCAAAATCAATCCCTATGTTATCCTAAATTTGCAGTGCTTTTATTTCAACAAACAGTAGAAAAATAAAAATAAACAAAAAAAAGGATGTAGTTTCTACTGTAGGTTTTTTGTTAAAAGACCACCCTGACTAATGAGACTTGTGCAATATCACTCAAAAGACAAAGGAAGTCACCTATTAAATGGAAAAAAGATCTTCTTAAATGCCTGCTCCAAAAAGTGACTCACGATGTTGTAATTGTTTACCTTTGACACTGACCATAATTCTTCTTCACTCGGCTGTAACAGAATATTTCAGCGTTCCTTATAGAAGCCACACACTCTCCGTTCTCTTCGCCAGGGCCTTACTTCACTTAAACCCTCTATATCTCCATACTCCCATGTGACCAGAAACGAAAACAAGGGAAGGATAGAAATGAAATCTCCAAGTCAGTAAAGAACAAATGAGTCTTGAGTCTTGTTGATACATCTCAGCATATTGTCTAGGTCACTGAAGATGACCTTGTTTTACTAACTGATGTTATTTTGATTTGTAATATTTTTATCAACACATGAAACTTTGTTTTAGTTTTTTACTTGTGACTTTTTGGATTGGGTGTGAGAAGAAACGTATCATGGCAATTTTATTATTTTACTTTTTTACTGTCAATCCTGCTTTCCTGTGGGGATATGAAAGCAGGGAAATGGGCTGCGTTTCGGTGAAACGTTTTAATAGAAAGCAGATGGCCACAGATTCAAGGCCATGCATTGGTGGTGACATGTCTTTAATATTTTAGAGTGGTCTTGCTGTAAATGTTGAAGCAGCTGTTTCCTCCTGTTTTAAATGCAGAGTTTTAATTCATGATTGACAGCTATTGGATTTACTGTAAATTACAGAAATGAATATGGAAGCGATGAAAAGAGAGGGGTGAGGGTAGAGGGTGTGTGTGTATGTGTGTGTGTGTGTGTGTGTGGGGGGGGGGGGGTTGGCACTGCGTATATGCTTCCATGCCCAAACCCTCTGTGTTTATTTTCTATTTTTTTATTTTTTAAATCACTGAGCCTGCAGTCTGTTTAAACACCCAGCTGTGTACCCAGCTCCATAAGCAGTGATATTCAAATGTAAATGAATATTAAAATATAAAGCGGAAGAGGAGAGGATGGAGAAACAGAGAGCGAATGAGCTGATTTGGAGGCTGGAGTTATATTTGTATGTGTTTGTTTAGCTGCTGTTCGTTTAGTTTTAATGTCAGCGGCAAAAAGAGTTCCCCTGATGCTCACCGTTGAGGTGATTGTCATCAATTCGCTTCTTGGCATTTAAACCACCTGCTTCAAATACAGGTATTTGAAATGCAAATACACTGCATATGCCCAGACAAATTAAAAAACACGGGGAGTAAACACTTTTGAAGTCATAACTTAAAAAAAAGAAATACTAAAATCATTGGGGAGTTGCACTGTCAAATGTTCTTTTTCTTGAGAAGGCAATGCCAGACAGATAATGTTTTTCACAGCAAAACTGCATAATACTAACTGATTATATATTTATTTATGGTTCTGTTCACTAGGCATAGCAAGAGGTTCATTTTTTTTATCTCACCCTGAGCTCGATTGTTGTTCCTCGAGTGTGTTCGATTAAGTGTTTTCTCTTTTTTTTTACAGACGCAGTGGAGAAAATATAATTAGCTTTTTTTTCTCATTTTTTTTGCCTGACGCTAGTGTTATTTAAATATCAATAGCCATACATCTTCCTAAACATTGACTCGCTCTCATATTGATATTTGTATATGATCATAACTTTTTCCCCATAAGCTATGTCTTCCTGCATCAGCTCAAAGGTGTAGTGTTCAATACTGCTGCCTCTGCATTTAACCAAAGTCTATAGTCCTTGTTCAATTCATTTAATTGTATCAGTGAATCCAAATCTTGGCAGTATGGGACTGACAACATTAATGAGGAAATATTTTAAAGAAGTCAGAGAATAATTTGCCATAAAAGGTCCATTTAGACAAGGTTGTGCAGGACTAACGAAACCATAACACTTCCTCAAATTTCCGTGTCTATCTATTTGTCGTTTTAATTATCTTTCTATCCAAAACCAGATAAAATGAATCCGATGACAATCAGGCAGATGGGCAGAAAACATTGGGAATGTCTCATCATCATCATCGCCATTAACATCATCAGCATCACGTGCCATCAAACCATCATATGAAACAACGATGGCGGCTACAAGCTAACAGTCTGGAACGGTGGATCGACTTCTGAAACTTCACGTGTGTTTCAATTTACTTTCAAGCGAGGAAGGCCCACAGAAAGAGGAAGGAAAAGAATGAAAAGAATGACTCTCTGTTCTTCAACTTTATCAAAATTTGCTGAATGCTATTTTTCAAATTAACGAGAAGGCTTTTCATATTGTCAGATGTGGGAGTGGGGGGGAGTTGATCATGAAACAGATTCATTAGCGATAGTGAAATCCCCTTACTACTAGTCTACCTAAGTCCTGCACGCCACACTTTGCAGCTTATTGATTTGCTTAAATTACCGGCTGACGGGCCTGGGACGCGGTAAGGATCGGCAGGGTTCTCTCCATGAAATGGCTGTCACTCCCGTTGACGAGCCCGTTGCTTGCAGACGTGGGGCCCGCGTTTGCCGCCGCCGTTTCACGGGGCCTGTCAACGACAGCGGACACGAAGCCCCTGACGAGGTGTTACCTAATTGTCTTTTAAAAAGCGATGACACCTCGTCTAGCTCTCCCCATACATCTCTTAATGCAATTAAACATCCTAAAAAACACAGCGAGCGAGATGGGAGGCAACGTGGAGTGGGTGGATACGATGGGGTTGAGGAAGGAGGGGGTGCACACAGTATGGACTACCTGCAGTGTGTAGGCATCCAAATGAGAACATAATAGAAACATCAGAGGAAGAGGTATTGTCTCAGAGATGACAACAACATTAGAAACTCAGGTAATTAAAAACGCACTTAGTGTTTTGTCAAAGTGGCCGTCATTGTTGAAGTTTAGCTCCCCCTTTCCACCACCCGTTATTTCTCATCCATACTGCAAATAATGAGGCAGGAAAGACAAAAAGAAAACAATAACAACAACAACGACGAAGAAGAAAAAAATCTATCAAAATGTTAAAATGAAACGTTGTTCTGTCCTCAAGGACGATTGGTTCCTGGGCATTCTGTTGTAGCTGTCCACTAGGAAAAATGAGACATATCTTGGATGGGAAGCCAATGAGGGAGGGGGGGGGGTGCATGGAAATAAAACCCGACTCCCATCTGATGACCAGCTTGTCTATAATCCTGAATGCTTTTCTTCTGCCAAGTCCTTGTGATACAGAAACATGATAAGAGCAGATTTGAAAGATTCTTTCCCGTTTTTTCAGGGCACAGAGATAACATGTGCGCGGTGAACAAAAAAAACGTTTAAGAATTACAGGTGTTTTTTAATTAAATAAATCTCCATTTTATATATAAGCAATTCAAGTCTAAAAAAATATATAATAAAAAATGTGGCATTCATCTTTTTCCTTTTTTTTTACAATTACAGGACAGATGATATGGCCATCTTGAGATCGTTTGTCATCTGTCAGCCTCCGTTGACCTTGCAACAAACAGAGAGGAGCTGATATCATCTTCACTGAAAAAAAGCAGCGCTGTTGTTTTTGGTAATAAAGACACATTTTGCCTTCCTTTTGCACTGGCAGTTAAAAGCACACAAACATGGAAATCCATTATGGAACGCTGCTTAAAAGTGTGACCAATCCTTGTTCAGTCAATTAGAGAGTGAAGTCTGAATATGATGTTTGTCTCTTAGTGTCTGTGGCGTACAGATCAGCCTGTATTAGACGATGAAGAGGAAGATTTTGTTCTAGACAGGGAGAGAAGTGGAGGGATAAGGAACGACAGTGCAGCCAAGCTCTACTTATCTCCTCCCTGCTCTTCTTTTCTGTTTTCATGTACGGAGGCATTAATGTGCACAGCTATGCGCTTTGCCATTGTTCTCCGTTAAAAAAGCTTAAACAATGTGTTTGTATAGCTGGCAAAACTAGTGGCGTTGAAGCCCATCAAAAATGAATACTTAAAGTTTTTAGGAAAATAGGACATAGAAGTTGATAGAAAGTGGCTAAAAAAACAATGTCTTCCCAGAATTAGCTGGGATGAGGTTTCACATTAAAAAAGATTTATCTTAAAGTATAGTGCTAATCCACAGCATAAACTCTCCACACTTTTTTCTACTGAGTCCAATGAAAACTATAAACCCTGAAGTTCTTCCCATTGCTGAAAACTGATGAATCCTGGCCCTGATTTTACAAGAAAACTGTCCCATGAATCATGAAACTAGAAAACATCCTGACCGAGAAGGACACATTTCAATATTTTCTGATAAAGAAACCAAAAGTCAACAAAACAAGTTTATTTTCAGCTTTCAGTCTTTATAAACATTATTACTATTATTTATTTTTCACAAATATTATTATTAAATGTATTTCTTTAAATTATTTACATAACAATTTATCTTATTTACATCTGGATAAAGATATTCTAGTACTAAAGGCTTGGTACAGTAAAATAAGCTACTTTAATGATG
>JACXGM010000547.1:32279-70625 GCA_016801145.1 Umbra pygmaea
TGTGTGTGTGTGTGTGTGTGTGTGTGTGTGTGTGTGTGTGTGTGTGTGTGTGTGTGTGTGTGTGTGTGTGTGTGTGTGTGTGTGTGTGTGTGTGTGTGTGTGTGTGTGTGTGTGTGTGTGTGTGTGTGTGTGTGTGTGTGTAAGTGTGTGTGTAATTGTGTGAAAGAGAGTTAGAGGAAAAAAAGAGCGCAAAGGAGAGAGAGCGAATGTGTATTTGTGTTTCTCTTTTCTGGGTATAATTAAATCTCACAAGGTTTCCTATGGGATAGCTAATCATATCAGCGAATCAAATGCAGATTTATCCAGATTATGTCAAAACAACTTTTTATTGAGTCCCTAAAAACATCAAGCAAAAACAGGCATTGCATTAACAAAACACAGAGTCCTAGCTTCTACTAGAAATTCTTAACCAACAAATTGAACCCTGTGAACTTTCTGATTAATTCAAACGTATGTGTGTCTCTTTGTCTGTGTGTGTTTGTATGAGAAAGAAAGAGTGAGAGAGACAGAGAGAGAGAACGAGTCAGAGAGACACAGAGAGAGAACGAGTCAGAGAGACAGAGAGAGACAGAGTTCGACAAAAAGGGAGAAAAGGAATCAAGGGTCTGTTATTAGGTTTGTCAGGAAACAAAAGCCCCACTGTTGGAGACAGCTTAAGCTGAGCAGTTACTGTACCTTTCAAAACTAATATGTAACCATATCTGTTTTAAAAGGACGATTCATATTACTGTGAATGCATGAGAAAAGTTGTTCCCATCTCCTAGCCTCAGGAAACTGGAGTCCAGGCCTAATGACCCCTCAATTGGAGGGTGGCCTTTTGTGGAAAGCATCGCATTTGAAAAGATGGGAGCATTAAAATTTTGTAATGATGTAAAACATCTTCCTTTTTTTCTTTTTGGACAGGACAATGGTGCTGATTGTGCTTTATGGTAGCCGTGGCAACTCAAAGGTCATTTTCTATATGACTCTGTGGACAAGGGCAGCACTGAATGAAAATTAGGTTATATGTGATCAACTAAGTTATTAATCAGATTAAAATGGATTCTCTTTGGCTTCAATTTAACAAGGCTGAGAGAGAGAGAGAGTTAGAGTATACACGAGTAGGAACGACAGAGCGAGAGAGAGACAGAGAAAGGAAACAATAGAACGCTCTGTTTACTCATTTCGAGAAGAATGTCATTGTTTCTGAGATGAAATCATCGTCAGAAAAGGCAAGCGTGAGGGAAAAAAAATCCATGGACGTGTACACATTTAACATGCATGTATATCTCTGGTAAAGCAGATGCCCTTGCACTACCTCTCAGGCTCAAACAGGTAACCTTTGTAATCCTGATTAAATTACAGTAATTAGAGCGAAAAACTAGTCCTCCCCCATATTCCTCTAATCAAACAATGCACCGTTTTAACTCCAGTCTACGGGATTTGCATTTAACAATGCAAAAAGGCATGTGCCGATTACTCCCGATCCATAGAGGAAATGAATAAGTGCATTTTCCAACACTTAATGTTATAATGTGTCGGCCATGATTTATTTAAGCAGGTTTTCTCCGCACCTTTCCATTTCTTCCTTTCTTTCCTTTTGATCTTTAAATCAAACATGCTTTAGTGGTCGGGTTCATCCTTCACAAGACAACGAGCCTGGGAATAACGCAAGTTATTTGTCCCTAATTGCTACTAGTATACTTTTTCAAAACCCACCTTGGTTGCCTGTGTGTGTCTACCTGTGTTATTTCTGCTGTTTTTATTAGCGTCACTCCGTGCTACCATTGATGTCGAATAATGAAGGAAATAAAAGTTGACATAGTTTCTTTTTTTGTCATTGCACCTGTTCTCCCCTGTCTCCCTTCCTCCGCGCTGCCATTGAAGTTCCTGTGCTTTCTCTCATTATGATCTGGCTGGCAGTGTAAGTAGCGTTATTATGTTTGTGTTGCATGCGTGGTGTACCTGCGCTCTCGCAGGAAGAGTTACTTTATCAGTACAACCCCTCGGAGGTTTACTCCTTACATCTGAGGGTGCCTTGGGAAGAGAAACTAGACGCTAAGAGGAATATCTCAAATTGAACAAAGTCTACGAGAATAAGGGAAAAACAAACACCGGAAAAAAAATAATAACGAGTTAGAAAGCGAAATCATATCAAATACAGTATATTGGGTTGGAAGGCCAATTTATAAGCCATTGTTTTATGGTTTGTTATATTGAATTTAATGTGTGCACATAGACCTTGCACACAAACGCACACACGCACGCACACACACACACACACACAGAAACACATATATCTGCAGTTGTTGTGTCAATGTGAACAGCAACTTTCTGCAAATCCCAAGATCCCAGCATAGACCCCCCCCCCACCTTCCTTCTAAAATAATGAATAGAATAATTGTCATGTAGTTGTTAGCATCCGATATTCATTCCTCTTTCTCTTCCGAGGGAACTTGATACTTCATTCACTGTGCTTTCAGGAAATTATGAGGCCAATAAGGTATTACAGTGAGAAAGAGAGAGAATACAAAGTCTTTCAAAGCCTTTCAACGCAGAAGAGTTGATATCTGGGAAATAAGCAGGGGGAAAATATTTTTAGAGATCTCACAGCTGCTAGGGCAGAGCAACAGGTATCATCCAGAGTGGTTGACAACAGCTATTACAATTAATTGCTCTTTGAAAGTAGTATTTGCACTGGTGAGTGACAGAGTGATAATTCACCTCTGCACAAGTTAAAATGGTAATATTGCACATGCGAAATAGCACCTCTGCGTCACCCGTCAAACCCGACATCTCACGATGCACAAAAAGAGTATCGCCAACAGTCTGTCACCTTCCTAACGCAGAGAAGCAGACATTTTCCCCTCAGCAATGCTCTTTAGAGGAATCCTCTACAAAGTTGATTCTGTGAAAGTTCCATTGATGACATTTTGTTAAATGCACAACTAATGTTGTTTGCTAAATCAAAAAAGAACAGTATCTTCCTTTTTGAAAGTCCCTACGATAACACTTTTGTCTTAAAAATTTTAGAACTTGTTTATGGCCGTGTCCATGCAGTGCTTGTGCTCCAGACAGGACAGCCGAAGAAGTCTTAGACATGGAACTTTCACCAAAACAACCGTCTGCTTGTCTAAACGTAAGTGGAAAATGTGTTCTAACATGCTAAAAAATTAAACATCCCTTAAAAAAACTCATGCTAGACTGTCCATCCTATTTCGGCATACAACAGCTACATGCTTCTCATTTGATGAGCTGATCAATTCGCTCCTGTGGCCAGAGAACATCAAAGCAAACAGGAGATGTCAAGGGAACAATGACACAACGTCCGGACATAACATGGACGTCCTAACAACTCTCTTTCATTTGCTGGGATCAATATCAGACCGGTTTTCATTGACATATAAGTGCACGTCATTAGAGTAAAACACCAGCTGACTAATCTCAGTACACACTGCCGGGGAGAGATGGGCTCCCGCGGTTGTCAGTGCACACACACACAAACTGGTGTGTGTCTTAGCGCATTCAGCTAACCCAGCCATCTTCTTCAGGAATGTGTTGGTACACTAACAGACTAACGAAGACCAAATTAATGATAATTAGCCACCTGATGAGGCCCAGTATTAATGGCAATTACCAGGTTTCATCCTAAGGTAGCATTCGAAGAGAGTGGATGTCTTCTCACACAAGTGATGTGGAAAAATAAAGCAGAGAGGGAAGATACAGCTCTCTACAGAAGCTCTGCTTGTCACATTGTTTTCCTATTACAGTCAGTGAGTCCATGAATTAGGTGGCTTTGGTAATTACTGGGCTGCAAATTGAAAAGAAAAACTATAAAGAACACAGGCTTTACTGTGTTTGTGTGTGTGTGTGTTTGCCAGTGTGTTTAAGTTTTACTCTCCTGCAGGGGACTAAATATCCCTGCAATAATAGTAAAACAAGGAAAAGTTGTTCCTATGGGGACATTTCGACAATCATCATGAGGAAAAGGCAACATTTCTGCTCAGGGCTTAAATTAACGGCAAATTTAAATTTGGGTTAGGAGTAGAATTAAAGGGACCCTCCAGACACCTAAGCACTTCAGAATCGCTGTGCCGGTCATCTTTCCGACATGACAGTCACTAAAAACAACATCTCAATATGTTCTGAAGTTTCCAAATCGGCCACCGTAAGTTTCCAATTTTCACTACAGTTGCGTCACTACAGCTAGATTCAAGCGAGGCATTTTTTTGACTTCCTGATATTTTTTTGTCCCGCCACTGAATCGAGTTGATTGGATAACAAAACGTTGTACTTAGTTAGATAATAGATTATTCCGTTAAATACAGAACAAAGTGTTTCAGAGGTAATTTTTTCTACAACGGACGAAATACCTGTAGAGCTGGACGGTTTCAAATTTGATCAATTGTTATTGAATGATAATATCCAACCATACATATTTGAGCTGGAATAAAGTGAGGATGAAATGCAGGAAAGACAGGAACTTTATTTATCGGTTGAATCTATCTAAAAAAAAGATGGCTCACAGAATATTGGTAGGCCTGTATGAACTGGAGCTATGTAGGTGTGACAACTGTTGATTGACTATGTAAGAATTATTAATTGAAAGTATCAGTATAAAAGATGTGAAATGGCTAACTAATGGAAGGCAGTGATAGCCAAACTGATACAGAAGCGCCCAAAATGTACTCTCATCTATTCTTGAAAATTTTTCCAGAAAAAGCACTGTATATTACATAAATCACTATATAATAATGTTTTTAAGTATTAAAAGTATTAAATATAACTCTGGAATGGTCTTTTAAGGGCTGCAGTTTGGTTTTAGAATTAGGTTAAAGGTTAGAAAATATAGGATTTTGAATGGCAATAGTCAATGGTAATAGGTCCCCACAAGAATAGTAAAAAGTAAATGTCTGTGTTTCCTTGTGTGTTTGAGAATTAAAACTTCACTAGTACCCTAATGGGTGATTTCGGTGTGTGTGTATTTGTCTGTAAGCTAGAGAGAAAGAGAGCAGTACATACAGAGAACCCGTATGAATCGGCATATGAGAGGAAACGTTTGAACTTTCTGCTTTCTGCTGCTTTCTTCTTTCCAATGCCAGTAATGGAGCGCCAATGCCAGCTATGATCATGTACATTTGTGAGCTCCTCCAGTCTAAGCAAAGGCACCATTATGTCTTTAATTATCATAATAGCTTTAAAGAACCTGTTCTGAGGAAGACACACATATGATCCTGTTTGAAATATGGCCTGAGCTGGAAACAGGCTGCGCTCGCAGCCTCAGCAATACAGGGGGGAGAGGCTGACAGGCCCCGACGTACCACAACCTAATTCCTGACCTCTACGATCGCGGGTTCAAGTCCCCGCGCAGGGAGGGCGGCCTTCAAATCTCTCCCACTTGACAGAGGTAATTGGCCACCAGTGACACGAAGAGTGCTACAACTAAGTAGACAACCCAACACCGCCCTCCCTCCCACATGAAACCAAAACCACCCGCGAGCGCAGACTAGCCAAGCAACGCTGTCAGAGGGGATGTACTCCGGGCTAAAAATATCAGAGAATAAATTGAAGTTTTCATCTTTTTTTTTCCTACATAGTTTGTGATCCTGACACACACAATCTGTGTTTGCCGTTTCTTCTTTTTGCTCTCTTCCTCGCTCTCTCTCTTTCCCTACTCCTCCTCCTACTCCTCCCCCAACTCCTGAACTTCCTGTGGTGTGAGCTTGGCATGAGGTACATACGAGCTGTGCGTCGTCAACATACTCCGTCTGCATTTGAGGGGCTTTGTAAACTGATAAACCCAAAGGGCCGTGTGGTGGATTCACACGTCTTCTCTCAAGAAGGATTTAAAATAGACAATGATTTGTCTCTCTCAACTTCTCTCCCTTGAAAACACTTTTCAGTATCCCTTATTTACTCTCTCTGTTGCTTCTCCATTTCCCTCCCTTAAAATTGCACTCTTTCTACCGTATTCTGCTTTTCTGACTCCGGACCCAAAATGGAATAAAATGCTCAACACCTGCCATCATGACTTCAGTGGCTACTACTCCCGCTATGACTACTACGACTACTACTACTTTCAACTTGGATCATTGTGATTTGATGGTGGTGCTTCTTTGAGTTGAGTGCTCTAAAATTATTACTGGCCTCATTTAACCCTAGAGCTTTGGAATGTCTGGGTTATTAGCAAAGATTGGCTGAGGGTGGTGAACATGGCTGCTCAGATTGGACACACTCTTAGCATTAGGTTACCCTCTCAGCAGTAAACAGCCAAATGTTAGATAGCGGCAGGTGACCTTGCACAGAGGCACATCATACTATGGGTAACAGAGAACCATTGGTTGACCCTGCAGTGACCTTTGACCCTCTGAGAGATACACTGTAGTGTCGATGAACTCCATGCTCCACCTAAAGCTCATAATACGTAATTGTTGTGTAGGGAAAAAAAACTCAAGACTGGTAGTGCTAGCAGAAGATGTAGATTTTTCTATTGCTGTGGCACAGAGTTGTCAGTTCATACTTGTTCAAGCTCTCGAAGCAACCAAACAAGCAATTTTTCACTTCTCCTAATGGGTTTAAAGCAGTGAATCAAGATAAGCATTTACCTAGCAATCATCAGCAACAAACAAACAACAGCGTCGACAGCAACACATCGACTACAGGGCATGAGGCGAGTGTCCTTGTGAGGAGAACACCAGAGATAGATGTGTAAGTGATGCGAGCAAAGTTATCAATCTCCCTATCTCGCTCCTCTTGCGAGAGGGTGCTTCATGTTGAGTTATGCTGTTGTTCCCAGTAACACCTAAGCATGCCCACCGAGGCCCAATCCTATCCCCCGCTTTCATCAATGCTGCCTCCTTCAGACTGTCAATCTCAACCAATGAGAAACAGGCTTGGACATGCTTTGAGCAATGTTGTATAACAGTGTGTTAATAATGCAACCTTACATCCTTACAACATATAACTCTTCTGTATGTAGATTGTGTGTGACATTGGGGGCCAATATCTGATCACTACACACTGTACCAGAGGAACTGGAATACTTTAAATGAGATATTAGGAAGAATATAATGATCACTTCTGATTCGCCACTAATACATTTAGAAAAATGTGTATGTCTGTGTGTGTGTGTGTGTGTGTGTGTGTGTGTGTGTGTGTGTGTGTGTGTGTGTGTGTGTGTGTGTGTGTGTGTGTGTGTGTGTGTGTGTGTGTGTGTGTGTGTGTGTGTGTGTGTGTGTGTGTGTGTGTGTGTGTGTGTGTGTGAAGGACCCTCCCCTTGCTTCGGGCATGCTAATGAAGAGAGAGCCACTTACAGCGTTCAGCTCTCAGTCGAGTTAGGCCCATGTGCTCGACAGCCCAAATTCAGGGGAGAATTTCGATATTAATGATTTATGCTCTATTTGCATACAAACCTAATGCAAACCCACTTCAGATAATCACATTTTGCCAGTTCTGAATAGAATTTTGGGACGGCTTTCTGCCCCCCCCTCCCACCCCGAACAACTGTGGAGAATATGTTCCTTGCAATTCCCCATGGGTGACCCCTCTTTTATGAAAAAATGTGCAAGAGAGGAGGGGTTAGTGGGCTTTGTTTAGGAAGAGTTTCTGCTATTTGATACAGCGTAGGTAGGTGAGACTAGTATCTATACATATTCATGCTGTGACAGCTTCTATTGTTAATCGTCAATCTACCATGACCTCCACATCCAACAGAACCGCTGTCATCTGCACTCGATTACAGGGAAACACACAAGGTTCGGAGAATATTTCCTGGAGTTTTTTCTTTGAACGACTGTTTACTGTATTTCTGTCAAGTCCGTAAGCTTGTGAGGTCTCTGAGCAGATGTTGCCAGGAGACTGAGCGCACGGGGGGGGGGTTGTGTTGGAGAGAGGAGGCGGGGTCATGCCTGGCACACGTCCATCCAGCTGTGCTTAGCTAGCCAAGAAAGGGGATGACAGCACCTTGAACGGGCGAGCGGCTCGCCTCGTGGATCAATCGCAGCACAGATAGATGGGGGGGGTGCACACTGTCTGTCTACTTCTCCACCCCTTTTTGAGGGGGTTCGGGCGGGGTTGAAAGCTATAGGGGGTTCCATGGGTGGTTTCTGGGCCTGAAAGTTGAGGAAGAAGCCTGATAATGTAGCAGTGGTGTGTCGGAGGTGAGCATCTATAGGGTCACATGGGGGCTGACATGTTGCTAACACATTCAGCCTCAATGCCAGGCATGTGGTACTTAACCACTGTCAGGCTAACACACATGCACGCCCATTGACCTGACAACGGGTCATATTTTCATGTCTAATGGCTTTGTGTTTTGTGGGTTATCTCTTGGTGTCATCTAAAAAATGTAGAAGAGGTCCAATACTGCTGGGCGCTAAATATATCAACAGATAGGCCCTATTACAATGAGAGACTGGCTCAAACTAGCGGGAAATAACACACCATATAAGAAAGCCCTTTGTTCCATAGACAAAGCCTTATCTAAAAAGGTCAGGCATTCTCAGTTCTATTGGAAAGACTACGTCACAAGGGTAGCTTTCAAATGCCTTTTGATTAAAAGAAGAACATTCCAGCACAAAAGCATTTACAAAGTAAAAATGCCACTCATTTTCCTCACTGTGAATGACCCTCTAACGTTATAAAATATGCAGCAGGTTCCATGACGACAGACACCGTTTCCATGACGGTAAAGGTCAACTAATCATGAAGACTTGTGTCATTTCTGTTTGATGGACCAATATTTACAATCCAATGGTGTTTGAAAATTTTGTACCTTGGCTGCCAAAATGATTACAATCCAAGTTTAATAATCTAACAAGAAAAACAACCAAGTGAATAGTGCCCTTTTTTCATAATTATATTATATATATTACATACATTTGTAATATGGGAGCATTTTTGAAAAACCACATGGAAACATATGATATCTGCTTTTCATGTAAATATATGGAGTATTTTGGAGCATGTCAAAACCTAATGGAAGACCTATTCTTTCTGTTAATCCTAAATCAATTTGCAAAGGGATTGTTTATCTAACAAAATAAAATATCTGTCATGCCAGTCGATGTTTGCAGACTATGAGCAGTGGTGTCAACGTCAAAACTAAATTAATTCAGGTTGCTAGAGAACCAGCCTCGAATACCGTATGGGTGTGACATTTTAATGAATATTACAGTATATACAAGAAATGCAATATTGAATATTTATGTTGTGATTTAAAGTGAGAGGCGAATGAAATACATTCAGTGATGGAATCCTACAGATACAACTAGCTGAGTTCTTGACTAAAGTTTATGGTTTTTAACGTATCCTGATACACCGTGCTTTTAGACGGCCTCAACTTAAAGATCCTGCTCCCCTGAGATTTTTATCACCAAACCTGTAAAAGGGCACTCTGAAAGAAAGAAAAAACTGAAGTCTCAAGGAGTGCCTGTAACCTTAACAGAATCATGAAAGCTGACAGTTCATTTTTCACAGGGTCATAGATCTTTGGGTCTTATAAAGTAATGGGCTTTTGGGAAAGGGCTTTATGAGAGCTAAGATAGTTAACCGCCGTGCGCTTGAGATGACATGGGAGCTGAGGTCCTGCTCTAAGGGAGACGGGATTATTCCTTTCCACAGGATGGAAGCAGGGAAGACACTACTGTCTCCCTAATATAAACTTGTAATAAAGATTAATATGTTGCTACTCGCCATTCCAATAGCTTCCAAACTTGCTTGAAATAAGGTTGAAATCACTTTAGAGCGAATCAATTTTGTGTGTGAGTTTCTGAGTTCCATTGTGATGTCAGGACAAAGTTGCATCTGTGTGTTTGTGAAGATGTGTGTGTAGACGGGCTGGCTGCAATGTCACAAAAAAAGGATACGCGTGCATTGATGGGGTAGATGGCCGTGTAGTGTTATGATTCTCAACAACTCGCGACAGTGACGAGAAACCATCGCGAGTGGCTCATTACAGCTAGTTTCACCTTGCTACCAAAGTATGGATAGTTTAAAGGTGTTATGACATCCAGCAACTGGCACAATTTGAGTGAAAACAACATAAATATATCTATATATATATATATATAGCTATCAGCCAATCAAATCTGTTTAACCCTATAGGTGCGCGCATATCACTTATGTTGCTTAACAACCAACCCGTCCCTGAAACATGGTGTTGGAAAAAGTGAAATGTACCACATCCTGCACAATGACGTTACGTGGTGTTGGTAAAAACATTATGTGTTTGTGGCTGAGAGGGGTGTGTGTGTGTGTTTGTAAGATCAAAGGCAGTGCCATGTGGCATGGTAAGGCTCACTCACCGTGTGCGTCTGTCCTCTTGACACCGCTGCTGTTGGAGCCGCTTCCAAGGCCGTTGAATGCTGCGAGGTTCTCTGAGCTGTAGGCCCTCAGGACGGAGAGCATGTTCATCTGGTGCTCTAGATGGGCCTGTTCCGGCTTCAGCAGCCCCGGGGGACCACTGGGACATGAAAGGAGGCCCAGGCCCTGCTGCCATTGCTTCTCCAGGGATGGAGGCTGAGGCAGGAGAGGGGCCCCGGGGCCCACGGAGACCCCCGCTCGCTGGGCCTCTCGAGCCGGAAACTCGGCCCGCATCTGCTTGAGCATTCGATCAGCGCTGCTGTCCTCATCTTCTCTTTCTGTTTCTTCCTCATCGTCATCCTCCTCCTCTTCCTCGTCATCATCAGAGCGTGCGCGCTGTCTCTCAGGCTGGGTGAGCTCAGCGCTGTGGCTGCGATCGTCATCAGACTGACCCTGGTCCTCCAGCTCTCCGCACGAGGCCTTGTCCGAGAGCTCATCACAGGCTGTTTCTCTAGCACTGCTTTGCTGCTCCTGGGCCTGGTCAATGCACGCTGCTCCAAACCCCTGGAGGCTGGGAGTCCGTGGAGAGCTATCGTATGTGGCCCCATAATGCTTGTAGAAGTCACTCTGAAAGGCTCCCAGAGTGGCATGGGGCTCCAGATGATTTGGCCACGCCGACTGGCTCTTCTCACCCTCCCTGTCTGCATCACGGTCGTGGAGGTGGGCTGGGCCCAGGCTGGACTTCAGGGAGTGGGAGGGCTCTCCCTGTTGCTCCTTATCATCCTTGCGTTGCCTGGACTTGCCCAGGTGGTTGGCCTGCAAGTGGAGAGCCATCAGCTCCACAGAGGCTGTACTGAAGGAGCAGAAGAGGCAGCCATGCCACGCCACATTGTCTTGGATGGTGACCGACGAGCCAGGCAGGGAACATGTGTCAGGCTTGACGTTGACAGACAGATCCAGGGGCTCATATTGAGACCCAGGTTTTCCAGCAGGGGGCTTGGCCTCTGCCTTCTCCTCACCAGTATCCGCCCTCTTTGCTTTGGGCTCTCCACTCTCGAAGTAATGCTGTGACTGCAGGTGGCTCTCTCGCATCTCTTTCTCCTTCTTAAGGGAGGTGAGAACAAAGCTGTCCATGAAAGCCTGAAGGGATCCCTGGAAGTTGACTCCGTTTCCCACCATGCTCTGGTATGCCCGGCCCAGGTCGCTAAAACTAGCTGGAACGTCGGTGGCAGGAGGTCTTTCGGGGCTCTTCATGCTTTCAGAGGGAGCGTCTGGTCCCAGGCCATGGCGTTCTCGCTCTCTCTCCCTCTCCCGCTCCCTGGGGGACATCATGCCTGGAGGTGCCCACTGGTGGGGATGCAACGGCCCCCTTACAAAGTCAAGGCCAGAAGGCATGCCCTTGAAGACGCCACGGAGGACATCAGGCCGGGCAAATACAGCGCCCTTGCCGTGTTCCTCCTTGTGCTCGGACGTGGGGGCGTGTCCAGACGGACCGCCATTCTGCCGCTCCCTGTGGTGGCGCTCGAGGTGGTACTTCAGCGAGGCGGACTGGGTGCCTGCGTAGTCGCAGTGAGGACATCTGTAAGGCTTCTCTCCTGTAGGAAAGAGAGATGGGGAAGGAGAGAGAGAAAAAAACAGTGAACAAACCAATAGTGATCTTAATGTTAACCAACATTCAACACAATTCTGTATTCAGCAAACAGCTCCCGAGTTCCGTTCAGGGGATTGGCATCTGAATATGGGTCGATCCAGCCCAATCCAGCTCCGCCAAGTAAGCCATCACTCATGTCGACACAATAAAAAACATTTCACCATATGGCGCTTTCAGTCCACTACAAGAGATAATGTTTTTTTCAACTGACAACAAAACTGTCTAGATGTTATCTTTGTTTGCAAGGGGGGATGCCGGGCGGTTGGTGGGTCTTTCTCCTGGCCTTGCTTGCTGTCAGACTTCTGCCTTGGAGATGAGACAGTGATTCCTCTGACTTTCTCTATTTGCAGTTTATCATGAGAAGAATAAAACACCATGTACAAAGAACTCTCCATTTTTTTCTCCATTAGAATGGACCCATGACCAGTTGGGCCAAACAGGGGAGTCCGATCATATAAAACTATAACAGATTTTTACTGACACATATGACAACGAACTAACATAATGTGAAACATGTGTCTGAATATTATGGTACTATTATAGTGGTATGTTCAGTGCAGTGGTGCAGGTACAACGTCTACAATAATATACATATACTGTAAACATTCATAAATATTCTTTAATGTTAAATGCCATCATGATTTAGCAAATGTTTTGGCAGAGAACGGGGATCTCCATTGGAGAGATAAATTACTTCCAGTATCTTGACATTAAATGCATCCTGTTAACAATTATAATATATTTTAAACCGAAGCCAGATTTGAAATCAATAAAAAATAAGAAGAATTGCTAAGCTTGGTTTTTAGACATAGTAAAGTTCCTGGCATCATTTCTCCTTGATACGTCACAGCTAAGTGTGTGGGGAGCAAAGAGGGTTGGAAAAAGTATTGAATAAAAGGATGTTTGTCAAGTATTGTGTGTGTATATATATATAGTTATAACATGTTTAGATTATACACATGGAAACCATTTTTAACCGGAAAAAAATGTTGCATTGTTACGCAAGGCTGCCTTGAATGATTTAAGTCTCGCTCTGTAGTAAATCATGGATATAATTAGCAAATGGCATACTGCTCAAGTAATTTATCATTATTTGGAGGGCACCATTCCAGAAAAAGAGTGTAGGATCTGCAGACACACTGCAAAGACCCAAATAAGAGGCCACAAACACAAACTCAATACAATATTGATACCAAAAAGAGATAGAAAACCGAGGGTTAGAGAGGTAAAGAGGGAAAGATAATGAGAGAGAATAAGAGATGGAGAGAATACAAGAGAGCGAAAATAAACGCGAGATAGAGAGTTAGTTTCTTTTTTATTTTACACAAGAGCGAGTTCGAAGCATATATTTAAAATAAACCATGCGAGATGAGCTTTTAACCCAATAAGTGCTTATCATCTAAGCAGGATAACAGGGGCTTTGGCTGATTCAATAAGGAAACGTCCCTGATGCAAATGATCAGTCTCAATTCCTTTAACTGGACAAAATTATATTCTAGGCCCAAAATAAGACTACAATTAGCGAGCTCTGTATTTTTTTCCATTCATTCTTTTTAAGGTTGTTTAAAATGCAAACAGACTTTAACAACACCATGCATATTTAGAATAAAAATGCCCTCACACATTATTTTGCTGTATTTAGCTTATATTTAGCTTCAGATAGTTAAGTGTAATGAAAAATATAATACAGTGCATCTAAACAAATGTTACAATCATGGTACTGTATACATGGCTAGAAAATGAATTTTGTTACGGTGTGAGTGTGAGCAGACAGGTGTGTGTGTGTATGCGGAAGAGTGTGTTCCATGTGGACCATTTGGACTCGCTAAGACATCTGCTCCATCATACGTCTGGGGCATGTGTGACATCTGGGGAATATACTGTATCCTGCCTTGCAACATTACACACAATTTACTGCAAAAGGTCATTATGTACCAGTTAATCCACTTTTAATTGACATCAGCGCAAACAGCACAACCTCTGTAAAGCACCACAGATTTTCACCGAAATTATAATTTCTCATTGTTTAGAAAGCCACAGTTATCCTTCCTTTCTGTCAAATGCATAAAAGAAAAAGATGTATGTTCACAGAATTAATAAGAAAGACAAAATAAAATGAATAAAATAAAGAAAAACTGCATAAATGAGCAGCTGCTACAGCATACGTTGATCATTTTCATTAGAACTATTATAACTTAAATGTACCAATGTTTTGCTCCATCCATTAATGAATGTTTAAGGCTGTTCTTGTTCAAGAACTTCTTCTGCTCCAACCGATTTCATCTGGATTTGTACGATTTGTCACAGCTCCATAGTAACCACTTCGAATAAACACCCAGAGACACCACAGAAGAGCAATTAAAACGGTTAATAGACATGACATACTTTAAGATGAATTTCCATATGGCTTTACATAATGGTGAAAGGCTTTCATACCACTCTGACACAAGTTACTCTGAGCTGGTAGCTGTGCTGTTATTCCAATTTCGTTTGGCCTGGGACTGCGAAAGCTATCTAAACTTTTAACCTTTCAGTTAATGTTAAACAGCATTTAAAAAAAAGACAGCTGGTAAGGGGTGAACAACGAAAAGATGTGTTGCGAAATAACAGAATGCTGTGACACGCATAGTGGCGCTAGCTTGGTGGAGAGTAGGATATGACACTGTTAAACCTGTTCGCGAACGAGAAAGAGAGTGAACAGGGAGCCACAGAGGAAGGAAATACGGGGAGAGAGAAATGGAGAGCAGGATCACAGGTCCCTATTGATTCATTCTGATTGCAAGGTTAGGTTAAGGTTAAGTGACATTGCTAAGGCATCTCTCTCTCTCTCTCTCTCTCTCTTCCTATTTAAAGGTGATCGGGAACTCCATTGGTTATTTCCCCTAAAGTTATGCGTAGCCATTGTCAAGAGCAAGGACCTTTTTATTTTTTACACACAGCTGCTTACTGCTAAATACTGCCTTGTCCAGAAGGGGACAATCTGTGTCTCTAATTGCTGTCACTGAAGCCTAGATTCATTATGTGACTTTCCCATTAAAATGTGAGCATTAATTTGTATAATGAAATATCACCCACTGCAGTGTTCATTAAGTATGGCCCCACACTGTATGCTGCACAATGTTAGCTACCTAGAAAACTGTGGTTAATTTCACTAATGGATATTTTCCCACTCACTGTTCAAGAGGAAATTAATACTGTAACATTAGCTCTTTAACTTTTAGAGAAATTTAAATTCACTTCATTCCTTTCAACAAAATGTTAGCGAGTCATTAATCTAGCATTGTGTCGCGCGACGCCAGGCACCTCTCAGTAAGCAATGCCATTGTGCCGTTCAGATGGAATTAGGATGAAGGCGCGCATTATGTCATACCCGGCTTCTGTCATGCGGGAGCAGTCCTCGCCGGATGTCAAAGTCATCGCCCTGACGCAATCAGCAGCGTTTCAACCTGAAGTCGATCCGATAATGTATGACTGATTTAAAGGGCAACCATCTTGTAGACACATCGAAGAGTGTATAAGTTGTGTTAATACACCAGGGCCCGGCCTGCCGGGCTGAGTGAGTTAACGTAGGGCCTAGAATGGGGCCTCTGCTTCCTTTCGGCTGAAATATGGCCCTTCTGGGGGCCCTTACTGTACCACTCAAACAAGCATAACTCAGTTAGGTAACAGACCCTACATCCCACTCTGTCCTGGAAGGAAGGTTTTTCAGAGGGGTATGCAGAATCAGTACTCTGACCTGGATGCGCTATTTTACACAGGGATACTAATTATGGCAGAGCACAAGTGCTCCTGAGCTACGCCAGGCTATGAGCTACACTGCCTCCTTAATTCCCCTCCAGAGCCGAGGTATGTGCTCCTTATTTAAGGGGGTGGGGGCGGTTTGGGTGGTCTCCACTCACCCTTTTAAGTGCATGACCAAAAAAAAGAAGGGAGAAAAAAACGCTAGCATTGATTTCCTCAGCTGCAAGAGATTTCCATGCCTTTATTAGTTCTTAAGGATTACATTTTTTGTGTCGTACTGTAAAGCTGTGTTTTTTTAGATCCTGAGGTCAGGCCATCGGACTCTATCCCAGACCATTCACAGTTCACCGGGGTGCAGAATAAATGAAGTCCTAGAAACCACGAGATCTCCATGACTATGCAGTAGAGGCCTAAGAAATTTAGACAAGCAATGCCAACAGACAGAGAGGTGCGTTCACTAAAACCAGTAGAGGTGTGTTCAATAACACCAGTAGAGGTGTGTTCACTAACACCAGTAGAGGTGTGTTCACTAACACCAATAGAAATGTGTTCAAAAACATCAGTAGTGGTGTGTTCAATAACACCAGTAGAGGTGTGTTCAATATCATCATTACAGATGTGTTCAATAACATCAGTAAAGGTGTGTTTATTAACATCAGTAGAGTTGTGTTCACTAACACCAGTATAGGTGTGTTCAATATCATCATTAGAGATGTGTTGAATAACATCAGTAAAGGTGTGTTTATTAACATCAGTAGAGTTGTGTTCACTAACACCAGTAGAGGTGTGTTCAATATCATCATTAAAGATGTGTTCAAAAACACCAGCAGAGGTGTGTTCACTAAAACCAGTAGAAGTGTGTTCAATAAAACCATTAGAGGTGTGTTTATTAACATCAGTAGAGTTGTGTTCACAAACATCAGTAGGTGTGTGCTCATTAACATCAGTAGAGGTGTGTTCACTAACACCAGTAGAGGTGTGTTCACTAACACCAGTAGAAGTGTGTTCAATAACATCAGCAGAGGTGTGTTCACTAAAACCAGCAGAGTTGTGTTTATTAATATCAGTAGAGTTGCTTTCACAAACACCAGTAGAGGTGTGT
This sequence comes from Umbra pygmaea, assembly GCA_016801145.1. Taxonomy (NCBI): domain Eukaryota; kingdom Metazoa; phylum Chordata; class Actinopteri; order Esociformes; family Umbridae; genus Umbra; species Umbra pygmaea. The sequence continues at coordinate 49,055 of JACXGM010000547.1, forward strand.
TCACTAACTCCAGTATGTGTATTTATTAACATCAGTAGAGGTGTGTTCACTAACATCAGTAGAGGTGTAGTCAATAACATCAGTAGAGGTATGTTTACTAACACCAGTAGAGGTGTGTTCACTTCCATTAGTATAGGAAAAGGTGGGAATTTACTTGCGTACAAGAGTACTTGAGTACTTCTCTGAGTAACTCTGAGTTCACAAGTTTTGGGAAGTCCATACTTAAGGCCAAAATGATCAAGTAAAAGGAGTTGATAACAGTGACCTATTAAACAAATAGAAAGAGTAAAGAAAATATAATGGTCACCGGTAAGATGTGAACTCCATTTACCTGATAATTTTGGTCTTAAGTAGGGACTTCCCAAAATCTGTGAACTCAGAAAAGTACTCATGTACTCTTTTACTCAAGTAAAATCTCACCTCTGAGTATACTGTAGGTGTGTTCACAATCATTATTAGAGGTGTGTTCACATACAACATTAGAGGTGTGTTCACTAACATCAGTACAGTAATCTTAAGATTTCCTCTGTCACGTAAAAGAAAACAGCTCGCAATAACTGCTTAGCACTCATTTCTCGGGTTGTGATCTTCAATGTCTAGGCTGACTCTTAATGTTGTGTCATGGATTTTCACAGGTGGTTCAGTGTGCAATATTCCAAGCTGCATGCTGAGCAGTGCTGTGGGCTACACGGAATGCGCAAACACACTCCACACCGTGGCAAATAGCGTAAACACATTAAAGCATGTGACTTATCTCTCACGCCGACATCGAGCTGAGCAGATGTCCATGGTGTAAGGTGACCTCAGAACGGCTTACATGTGACATTAGCCTGGATATTTACTGGGGCGTTTCTACCTTGCAGTGCAGTGTAGTATGACAGCTTGTTCTTGGACTCGGTCAGTTGACTAACAGTGTCCACATCATTATTCTCAATGAAATACATTCCAGCCCAGTATCTACAGTAACATGAAAGGTTATGCAAGTTGTACTGTACTGTGTTAAGCTTATAGGACTTAGAGCAGCTAAAATGGACCCACTGAATGCCTGGTAGCCTAGCGTTTAGAGCATCTGACCCGAAACCCCAAGTTTGCTTCATCGAATCCCAGAGCCAGGTGAAACATCTGTCATTCTGTCCTTGAGCAAGGCCCTAATTGCCCCAAAATAGTCACTCTGGATGAGAGCATCTGCAAAAAAACTGTGAAAATTGCCACAATAATTACAGCGTGTCTGTCCGGGAAACAGCTGTGTGCTTTGAATAACTGTCCTTGCCAACGGTGTTGAACGTGGTCCAGCGTTGTCGGCCAGTGCGGACGGGATAAAGACAGAATGGCGATGGTGTAGTGTCTCACGGGAACGCACTCAACTGACCTGTGTGTATCCGGAGGTGGACCTTGAGGTGGTGGGAGGTGCGGAAGGTCTTCCCGCAGTATGGGCAGTCCTTAATGGCCGAGCCCAGGCTTCTGTCCCTGTGTTGGGAGGGGGCTTGCTGAACACTCCCTGCAGTCTTCCCCAGGTCATCCCCAACATCTGCCCGCAACAAGACACAGACACAAACACAGACACAGGGTAGGGGGCGGTGAGTGTCACTTCAAACCATCACCATGTCAGAAAACACTTTTCTTTCTTTGTCTTCCGTTTTCCATCCAAATCTGCTAACACCACACAAAGTCAAGCACATCAATGGGTTCACGTTTTTTTTGTCGCTATTTTTCCCACCCATTTCGAGCTGACAGAACGCTGACAGTTCATAAGCTTTCAGGCTTCTTTAGAAACACCAGTCAGACCCCCTCCACGCTCTCCCACTCCTGTCGAAATGTTTTATCCCCGCTATCATCATCTTTCGGGTAGCATATGGCGGACTGTGTTGAAATGAACAATACAAGAAAAGAAACAGCAATGTCAGCAGTGGGCTACCGCGTCTCCGTAGCACACGATTCTGACAGGTAACGACGCTCCTGTCAGAGATATGAGAGGGCGATAACAGTGACCCCCAGCCTGCTTGAACTGACACTAATACCGCAGGAGACGTGTGGACGCCAACAGACTTCACTCCAACTAATCACCTTCCCCAAATCTCAAGATGTACTAGAATAGAATTGAAAAAGAGTTGATGACTGCACGATCACACAGCCTAATCTAATCAACTCAAATCATCTTTGTCACATACTCGGTAAACAGAAGGTGTATACTAACAATGCAAAGTTACAAAGTCAAAGAATGTGATGGGGAAAACAATAAAAACTGACAAAGAGTAACACAAGGAATATGTATACCAACAATAACAATTATGAAAGACAACAGCTTAGCTATAAGCATGGTGCAGAGTTAATGTGTCAATGTGTGGGGGTATGAGGTCGTCGAGGTTCATGTACATATAGGTGGGGTTGACTAGGCAACCAGACGGATAATTAACAGCAGCAGTATATGTGATGAATGTAAAAGGGAGTGTGTTTGTGCCATCAGTATGCACGTGTTCTGAATGAGCAAGAGTGGGCACTTAAATAACAATAAAAGGGAAAAACCGACCATGCAGGCAGCCTGGTTAGCTACTATGTAATCATTTTACATTCATAGTTAACAGGTAAGGATGTGGGGAGGTTTATTTTACTTATATATTGGTCCTGACCTCATTCCATGACCAGACTTGACTTTCTTGAGCTTAGATATGTAATGAAAGAGCGCTCCCTCAGTCGATGACGGCGACGAGACTTCATGACATTTATAACAGCATGGCGCACTGCATTTATGGGTCAACAGGAAGAGAAAAATCAGGCTCCTAACTGATCACTACTCACAAGCCAGTGGAACACTTCCGGGGCCCATATCTACTGTTTGAACTATAAGTCAGTAAGCGCATGATCCGTACCCAAGCACATAAGGTTAGAAATGTTGTGCCCCTTCAGTTCGGCAAATGATAAAGTATGTGTGTGGGGAGGGAGAACTACTGAATGAGGCTACCCACTTAGGCAACCATGCCACACAATCAAAAGCATTTCTTCCAGTGCCCTAATCTTTTCTTTCTAACCCCGCCCCTTTCCATCATCTGCCAGAGTCAAATAAGGTTTGATGAAAAGAAAGACCGAAGTCAGCAAGTCCTCAACCAGCTAGCCAGGATCACGTGGTTCCACGCCCACATCGCTAATGTACAGTTGCTGTATTTATGTGCGCGTGAACCCCAGGACAACAGGCACACGGTGTTGAGAAGTTCAAATGCGTTTAACTGGAATATTAAAGCCCTTTGATACTGTACACATTGTTCTAATCTGCATGTGACCTTTTCAATCCCACCCTCTCCAAAACAAATGTCCAGACACAAGGTTTTTTTAGTCAATACATGACAACAGCTTTCCATTAAAGACATACTGTACTGTAACCGCATTCTCGACAAAACACATTCACACCAGTCGACATATCGCAGCTCTTGGCAAAGTTTCCAGCTCTCGTGTAGCAAACGCCGGTCCACCTGTCCACCCCAGATGGAGTAGAATTAAACCCCTAAAAACACAGCTTATGGTCAGCCTCATCCCCCTTCATGCTACGTGGCAGGGTTAATGTTGGTACCAGGGAGACACCAGTACCAGCTTTGAACAGTCCTTCAATAATGAATGTTTCAATCGTGATAAACCCGCACACTGAAAAATACACACAGGTGGCCCATACACACAGCAACACATTTAAATATATGTTCATGTAGTGTATGGATGAGAGAGAGGCACTGGGCATCCAGCGTGGTTGTCTTTAATCAGCCGACTGATCCCAAGCTTTTAATACGGCTGTTCCAATTACTGTAAAAGTCATCCTGCACCGTATAACCACAAATATTGACAGTTTATTGCACAACACATTTATGACATTTGAAGGTCACCTCATATATTAGACGTCATCTTTCAGAGAAGCGTGTCTGGGACAGACAGAGAGAGAGATCCTCGATAACTCGCCACCTATAACCGCTCTCTATCTATTGATTTGCCAATGCTACGCTCCTTTTTATGCAAAGGAAAAATCAGTGGGGTACACAACAGCAAAATGATTGTCACAGACAAGCCAATGGCTTCACATACTGTACCTAGTTACACCCTGCTAGTACAACTCAAAGTGCCATCTCTCCAAAAAGACAAGAATACATTACACACGTCGGTCGTCCACAGCCAATGTTAAACTTGTCCAATATTGCCCACTAGGGAGGAAAAAAGCATTGCATGGACATAGTCAGATGATTTCACTGTTTTTGATTCTTTACTGATCAATGTCACCTCTACGTTTACTACTGATTTTACAATCAAGTATCTCTAGATAATAAATACAACGACAGGAGTTAATGACACCACAGTTATACAACACTACTTTTTTGTTTCCTGCACATTGGAAGCTAAAATTTGTTAGCTTGTCATTTTAATTAGCTAATTTAGTCCACATTATCAGTCCTGGGTTACAGTAGTAATAACCATGCACTAGTTTTCCAGGCACGTAAAACGGGACACACCTAGGCCATGTTGTAGTCCAATCATCCAGTTAAATCTTCAGTAAACTAAAGTAAGAGGTGCGGTCTAATACTCAGGACTAACACTCAGGACATAAAAAAAGTAAACGTGGCTGAATATATATATATATATATGAGTTGCATCCTATAACTTTAAGCTCCCAGTGACTTATTGAGTAAAAACTTCTAAATAAAAAATAAATAAAAATAAATAAATAAAAAACAGCATCAAGGTGCCTTCTTCAGTATAGAAGTAGAATAGTATCACAGGCATGCATGTATAATTCAGGCTTTCTGATCTAAGATCAGCTCAGCTTTTATTGGGCTCATCCAAATGTAATGCAACATAACAGAACAAAGGGCTGAAATCAGACTGGAGCAGAGTTGTACTGGGCCATCTGGGAGAAGGTTGAGGATCATCACTCCGGCTGCTGTCTGCTGTACTCTGACACGGGGAGAGATTCAGTTAGAGTGACACTACAGAACGCTGCTCCACCACCAGGGGGAAAGGCCACAGGAGGCATGAAACGCTCCTACATATGGGTGTCCTCCGGGACAGGACGAGAAGCCTCTGCAGCCGGACCACACCCTGTTCCCATTAACGGAAAACAACATCAACAAAGGGAAGAGGCTCTGTCCTTAATGGCGCTCTTTCAATCACACTTCCAGGCTAAATTGTTCTGTGGTTTTGATTACTGTGATATCAATTTCAGGATGAAAAAAAGAAAAAAAACAAGTCATAAAAACACTCCCTCTCACTCCATTATTGAAATGTGTCACGTGGTTTGTGGAAGCCAATGTCCTCTCCCTCGACGAAACCGATGACATGCCCGAGAAAAGAGGTGAGAAGTCGAATGAAAAAACGGGGTAAAAATTGAGAGAAAGTAAAATGTGATGACATCATTTGAAAGGCATTAGGCTTTTAAAAATGTGCCCTGGGGGACTTGATTTCCTTATGCAGGAGCAACACAACACCATCCGGCTGACGCTCTGCTCTCTTTCTTTTTTTGGACGGGTGCCATCTTTGAGAACGGCTGGTTCATGCGAGTTAATCAATTTGAGGTTTAGTTACACTGCTGAGGCTAGCATTCTAGCCACTGCTAGAAAGTAATCTGAACTTGCAGAATTTATTAACCAAACACCAATTATCATTAAACACCACTGCATTATCCCTGCCTTTACTACCTGACAAGGACTACTTAATGAAATTTTAGATTAAAGTTATTTAGTGTGTGATTTATGGGCACAAAACTCCTAATGCAACCAAATGTGCAGATGCTAGTGGATGATTTTTTTCTCCAGAATGGGAGTACACCAGGGACCCGGAACCCTCTAAGGTATCATAGCAACCAGGTTCAGACCAGGAAAAACACTCAAGCATCTATCTGAAAGACCACATGCACACACGATGAACACACTATCACTTGGGCATGAGTGTGTTACGGTGACCCTCTGTAACAAAATGAAATCAAATAAAACAAATAAGAAATTCAGAAAGTGTTTACCCCATGATGTTTGTGAGATGAAACAGCCGCAAAATGTGTTACGTATAAGGCAAGCGGGTAAACAGGGGCACCAGATGTTCTTTGATGTTAATAATGGCATTTATTATTAATATTAATTAGACTGCATTCAGCAATACATTTGGGCCATTTCCAAGTCAATTAAGCAAAATGGCATTCGGGAGATGTTGAAACGACATTTTAAGGCAGGTGTTCAACAGTCCCCAAATAAAACATTTTCACAGCTACCGAAAAACAACAATTTCAGTCTGATTTCATCTGAAGCAGAGCAGTTGTTTCTTGCTCCAAGCATCACTATGATTAAAACCTTCATTTATATATTAACAGCTTATAAAGAGAAATAAATCACTATGTTTCATTATTACTGTCAATTTAATGTATTGTAGCAGAGATTTGATTGGTGAATTAATGAATAGGTTGCTTGCAGTATGTGCTTACATACGCCACACATGAGCCAGCAAAGTCCATGCAGATTGACGAAGGAGATTATACCAGTTATGGAATCGTGATTATGATAATAACCATTTGTGAAAACACTGCAGATTAAATCTACTGTTCACGAAAAATGATTTTAACGGCTTAATTCTAGGGTAGGGTACACAAGGCCAGATAGATACTTTAACACCAAATGTGGCACTCAGTCTGGTGTTTTCAGACAGACCAGCACTACACAGCTTCCAGGATTCAATGCCCACACCAACAGTAAATACCAGTCAGAAAAAAAAATCTAATTACAGAACACATGGTAATGTAACCAAGTGGGGCTGGGGGGGGGTCTACATAATCCCACACCCTACGTGTAAATAAAAAATTTTAAAAAAATGTCAGTTTTAGAGCTCCGTCCTCTGTAATCTGGACCTCTGAAAGGCTGGTGCACCTCTAGCTAATGTCAGTTTTAGAGCTCCGTCCTCTGTAATCTGGACCTCTGAAAGGCTGGTGCACCTCTAGCTAATGTCAGTTTTAGAGCTCCGTCCTCTGTAATGTGGACCTCTGAAAGGCTGGTGCACCTCTAGCTAATGTCAGTTTTAGAGCTCCGTCCTCTGTAATGTGGACCTCTGAAAGGCTGGTGCACCTCTAGCTAACTCCGAATTGGCAGGAGCTTTTTTTGTTTTAAAAGCTTCACGCGGCTGGGTCTAACAATGGTACATTAACAATCTGTGCATTCATTTATCAGAGGAGCTGGGCTCTGGACTCTGTGTTTATGGCGCACTGCACTGTTCATCGCTGAAAATTAATGAACATGCCTCCCTCTTGCAACAAACATGCACCTGTGCTGCAGAGATGCTAATCACAAGCATTTATATTTATTAGCACTGCTCTCACTAAAATGGGTGTTATAAAAAAACAGAGCAGGACGAATGGTGGTGTTTTCCGCCTGTTGAAGGCAGAGGAGACATTTCTAAATTGTATTTTAGCACACATTTATTCCCTTGTTTGCTACCAGCTCCGGATTGATGAAGAGATCGGGCAAATTATGTTTAATCTGTTTTCTGTTTAATTTTCAGAGTTTTATTGATTATTTCTCAGGATAGAGCTGGAGGCCAAACCTCCTGACTCCAAATACCATACCTTTACAGCGTTATTTCACCAGACCACAAATGATAATGTGGACATCCAAAAAAGGAACCATTCATCTCATTAATAAAATATAAGAGTGGCCACACAAGCGATTCAAGAATACACGGCTAGCAGGCGTTTACGGTGCACAGCTTTATGTCAGATTCCCCTCACATTAGAGTTTCATAATGAAGGATGGCTGAGCTACTGTTAAGGGTGCATTTGAGGTGGACTGTCCTTCTGCACTTCCCTCCCTCCTCCTGCTCCTCTTCTCCTCCACCAGTGACAGAAGGTGCATTGCTTCCTGTGTAAAAGGCTGTGCCTCTGCCTAGCAAGTGGAAGAAGCCTGGTGCCATAAGTTCCTCCCTGGCATGGGCCCATCTTTGTTTTCTCCTCTCGAGTCTGTTTCAGGCTTCAAAGAGCATTGAAGAAAGAAAAAAAAGAGACCCAGACGCAGCTAAAGGAGCACTGAGGTCTCACTAACTTTATCATCCCGCGGAATGATCACAGCCTCTGGGGGGAGATAGGACGAAGGCTGGAGACGGATGGAGACGTCGGCCGCGGATGCCGCCGCATCTCCGTCCGCATGAGGGGAGCCCGTTTCACCAGGCCGAGGGGACTAAACTGAGGTGGGTGTCGTTTGGGACACAAAGACCAGGAGGACGGCTGGCTGGGGGAGGGGTATTAATCAGGGTAAATATTCATCATGCCGACTGTTTGGCAGGAAGTGAGTAGTTATCATTAGTGAAGGCTGAGTAGGTCCTGTCTTCGCAGGAATACTGGGCTTTCTATGGATCCAGACTGGAGGAGGCTGAGCAGAAGGGAGGGAGGCGGAGAGGAGGGGTGGTGAGGGTGGGCGGGTGGAGGGGCAAGGCGCTAAGGTGAGAGAGGAAGAGAGCGAGGCCAAAAGACGGCAACTCAGTACACTGCAGATGAACTGCTACTGTGTGTCTGAAGGAAACCGTAGCGGGTACAACTGGGAACACTGGAGTTATTACTACTCTACAACTACGGTAACCAAAACCCCTCATGTTGTCCGGTAGTACCACCCCCAGCTCCGAGAAGATAACATTACAATCTTCACATTTCACTACCACAGTGATGCAGGCGTGCGCTGTACCTTTAAAGAAGAAGAAGGGGAAAAAAATGAAAAAGCATCATCGTCTGCTGTCATTGATTTCCTATTCATTTTCCACCACACCAAATCAACAACAAGCACAATGGGCAATCATATACTGAGCTCCAGCGCTTTATTCTAGGCTCTCCACCACCAGGTATATCTATAGCATCACTGCCATTAACCGCTATTTTACATCAATTGAAAATTAATCCAAAGTCTCATTAAAAGCCCATATTAAAAAAGGGCCATCGTTGAGTGGAGAATGTACACTGATCAATACTTCAATTACATAAATGTGCACTTACAGACATATATTATCATGAAGGCGATGAGCACACTTAACCATGCCACGACGCTGAGGTGCATTTCAGTGTGTCCTGCTTAACTTTAGGCCAATCCACAGACTCCACAACTAAACTCCCTGTCTCTCTCCCCCTCTCCTGTCTCTCTCTCACTTTTCTCTCTCCATCTCTCCTGTCTATAGTTTTCTCTCTCTTCTCTGTCTTTCTCACTCTGTCTATTCTCTCACCCTCTATTGCTCTCTATTTCACCACAGTCAGGGTGGCCGTAAATCCGGAAACCAAGGACGTTTCCCGTTTTCCTCTTGTACCGCATGAACTTGTCCAGTGTCTTGGAAAATGAAATAAAAAGATTTACACCGCTGCTCCAAACACAGTGGTGTCTCGTGAGTGAGCCGCACTATCAGAATAAATTAGTGAATATCCCGATTTGAGCAAAGTGGTATTAAAACAGTGGCCCTCCCAACAGCTTCTCTGTCTTGCCTCCAAGTGTCCCTCAGGGTTTTACTCTTTCAGCCAAAACACCACCACTAATAAGGATAATACTAATAATTGCCCTGTCTCACAGAAGCTAGAACCAAATTGAAATGTGCTTTCCTTTGGCTGTAAATAATTTAAATAAAGGGAGATCAATGCCAATCAAATTGTGATAAAAGCTTCATTTTCTGGTGGGCAGGCTCTCCTGGTCTGTTGTCGTCCCGCTGTGTCCAGTCCACCCAGTTTAGAATGGCAGTGCCACGCCTCGCCTGCACCCCTATTAAAGAGCAAGCTCTGCTCCACTGCTGGAATGTTAATTTGTTATGAAGGTCATTGACAGGGTGTAATAATCACCATTGGGGATCTAACAATTTGCCATTTCGGGAACATTGCAGCACCGCTGATGACTCAACTATTAATAGACTATCCCCCGCATAATTCTACTAAAAACTATCCTGGTATTTTCAACACAAAAAAAAACAAATATTGTATTTTTTCTGTTTGTCATGTTTTCTGCTGAGAACTACCTGACATTTTGAACAAATTAATGTGAACCTACGCCCCAAAACAATAGTAAATTGTGGATGAGTATTGAAAACGATAGGGCATTGTTAAAACAAAGTAGAACTGTTCTCTCCCTGTCTCCATCTTTAAAGCATTGCATCAATGACCCGACCCCTACGCAGAAAACATTGTTCCTTAGGATTCCACTGAGCAGTATCCTGCAAACAAACAATAACAATTCTTTCTAAAACACATTTACTCCCGCTTAGCGTTGCTAGGGCATTCAAACATATGTGTCTGAATTTGTCGCCAAACAAATCATTCAAGCTTAAGCTATTTTTATCAAGCTCAGAGCATTTGTTCTTTTTAAGTGATCAGCATTTATGGAATGGAGAATGATAGAAGTTAGAATCCTTTATCTACAGAGGCTCAACAACTCAGGACTAATTACAAATTAATCTGCATCTCTATCTGTGCAAAGAGGGCAATAACTCGTCTCACTAAGAACTATCTGTTATATATTTATAAACCTCTACATACAAGGATAGGCAAACCCAATGAGGATGACATAATTGCTTGCCATCTATATCCACGCAGCGGCATCGAGGCCCAGGCTCGTGGATGTGAATAATTGATCATTAGCTTGATATATCGAAGTGTGCTCAAGTTTTGTTTTCAAAGTTGACCGGCTCCTTTAGGCTGCTACTAAGGGCTGAAGTGCTGTTAAGTCTAAAGTTGATCGGTACAAAAAGTCACTCTCTCTTTAGTGGCATTGCGTTTCTCAACAGGGAATGCTATTGTCACTTAAAACTGCCTTGTCAACTCAAGGAACACAAATTAGACATGAACGAATAGTGGACCCTTGATTGCTTAAGTGACCAATAAAAATTAGGCACAGCATAATGTAGGAAGCTAGTGAGCCAACGGAGAGAATAAAACTGCCTTCCCCGAGACTTTTGCATTCAGAGAATACTTGTGAAGCCACAACATAAGGTTGGATATATGGAAACATGGCGACTCCCCAGGCTTTGAACTTGAACCTGTTACTTCCAGATGGCTGAACTACAGACATGCAAACACAAGCCCTCATAAATATATACAGTCTTCAACAGCCCCCCCCCGTCTGGGCCAACATGGTGGTGCACTCCCATAACGTTGAACCTCTGGGCACCTTGACTGTCGTTAACTGTTTGTGGCACGAGCTGAGGAAATGGGTCATTAAATCAAACGAGCCAGGGCCAACCTCCCAGCGTCCCAGATCTGTTTCCAATCAGATAGCTTCCTTTAAATGGAGCCAGGATCTCACTCGGCATTAGCATCATTAGCGGGGTCTCCACTGCTAGCTCCGCTGCCCCCGTGCTAGCGCTCTAATCTGCCTGTGAGCTGCACAGGGGAAAAGGGCAGACATCTTGTGATGAGGTAAATACTTCAAATGTTAGCCACGGGAGTGTCTTCTTACCCTTTAAACAGACACAAATTTGTGATACACCCACACTTACCACACTCTCCCCTCCCCGCTTTTTCTTAGAGAGACTGTCTTTCTCTCTCTCTGTCTTCAGCACACACACACACACACACAGACACACACACACATATCCAGGTGGAAGTCAAGTACTGTTTAAACACCCACTCCCAAAAAAGTGGTGTGAAGCAACAAACGGGCAGTTAAAAAACTTGAAGGAGAAACCTTTGTCACACGTGTTGCTTTCGCCACCACATCTTCCTTTTTCTCCCCGCTCCTCCGAAATAAGATGAATGTACTACATACATATCTTGCACCTGTCCTACCTTCCTGTCCTCCACGCGGCATAACGATAAGGGATTTCATTAACGTGAGAACGCTCAGGCTCAAAGAAACGTAATTGCTTCAGTGTTGTTGTTGCCTTCGCCACCGCCCTAATTTCCTCCTAGCCTTACTCTTGACTGTTAAGTGATCATTATATCAACACCGGGGAGGAGGCAAGGTTAAAATATCGACCAACCGCGGCAGTGCCAAACAGAGGCGAGCGGTGAAGAAGGCAAAAAAAAACACAAAAAAGATGAAGTACCGGCAATAGAATGACAGCGGGTGTGAGTGACATGATCAATCGCGAAAGACCACAGCGTTCCATAATGATTTAAGCACTAGGACCGACCCTCACCGGCCCTTGATGGATAACTGTTTGAAAAAGATACATAATTTTTTGACTTGCCATTTACACAGTATTGCACCTGAAAGCCGAGAGGAATAATAGACAGTTTAAAATGTCAGGGAACTAACTAAGAAAGAGAGACGGGCTGGCCTATGGAATGTTAATTAGAAGAGCAGCCTAATGGTCATGGCAGCCCCATGAAGCAACGAGGAAGTGCTTTTTCTGAAATAGAAAACACTTCCCGCTTCTAATACTTCAGTTCAATTAGATGAGCCTCTTGCTTGGGGTTTTTCCTCTAGCTGACCAGTCACAAACCAAATATATGTAGTTATGAAACCCATCATAAGAATATGCTCTGTCTGGAAAGGCATGTATAGGATTTACCTATCTATACCAGAGCAGACCTGCTAGTTGAGCCAGAGCCAGCCGCACATGATTGTGTTAATTAATCTGCCATTGTGAGCGGGGCGAACAGCTGCAGTGGCTCTCATCGCTGCGTTGTCAAAGCAAAACAATGCGATGTTAAGCTTCCCCCGCTGAATCTTCCATTACAAAGGAGCTCCAACACAAGGCTAAATTCATAAATCCACAGATCAATTTTTACCAGCACTAATGTCTGACCTTTAAAGGAAAAAGGTTTTTACATGCTTAATTTCAGCTTGAAATATGGTCAGATATGTGATACCTAGGATTGGGGCCAATTCCACGAGCTCTGAAAACAAACAGATTGAGAGAGAGTGTGTGTGTGTGTGTGTGGGGGGGGGGGGGTCAAGGGAGGGAGTGGAGGAGGTCTGATCCCTAAAACAGAGACGGAATAGCACCAGAATCCACCAGCTGGGTGCTGGTATTTAAAAACAATACGAGTAACTCTCATGTAACGAGATTATCAGAGATCCATCGATCGCAGTTATGTACAGTAGCTTTCATTTCGGGGTGTGAGGGAAGAGAGTACAGGGGTATTGGTACTGTAGATTGATTCTGTGACAGCTGATGGCAATGAAGACGTGGCTGCTTTCCACAGGAGTAGGTCAACTCTGTCATAAGTAATGGCCACGGAAGTACAGCGTAGTTTATATTCCTATGGCCTTGGGCCTAACGCCACAGATTTTTTACAATCCCATTTTACAGTTCCCAAAACATGTCTCCCTCAGCTAGCTCATAACATTGACTTTATCTTACAGAGCTGACATGCAGATATATGCCTCAAGTGCATGCCGGACAAAACAGTTAACTGTTGATTATGAGAAAAAAACATGGTACTAATGTTATGGAATGTGAAATATAGAGACATTAAAAGCAATAACTTTAATAAATATACACCGATCAGCCATAACATTGTGCCCACCTGCCTAATATTGTGTAAGTCCCCTTTTGCCACCAAAACAGCAACACTATACTCAACAAACTGCGATGCAGAAACAGCATTCACTTTTTAATCAATTTCAGCTACAGTAGCTTATCTGTTGGATTGGACCACAAGGGCCAGCCTTCGCTCTCCACTTGCCTAACTAATGAGCCTTGGTCGCCCATGACCCTGTTGCCAGTACACTACTTTTCGTTCCTTGAACCACTTTTAATAGGTAGACTACTGCAAACCAGGAACACCCCACAAGAGCTGTAGTTTTGGAGAATCTCTGACCCAGTCATTTAGCCATCACAATTTTGCCCTTGTCAAAGTCGCTCAAAATCTTTTGCTTGCCCATTTTTTCTGAAGCAGGAAATATGACAGCAAACGGGGACCCTACACAATAATATATATATATTTATATATTATATATATATATTTTATACATATATATAAAATGTTTTTTCTCACCGTGTTTGTTCTTTTACAATTTAGACTGGATACATTTTGGAGATTATTAATTAAATGGCCATTAGGCAGACTTCTAATAAGTTAAAATAAACAGACTGTGATAAATACAGGACATAACTAGCTGCATAGAGAGACAATGACAACAACATAATACAATTTATGGGCTATTTCTGTCAGGCACCAGGCTACAGTCCTAACAACACACTGGTTGAAGTAGCAGGATTCATCAGCAACACCACGCTGGAGAATGTAAAGATGGCAAATTTCTCTGAGCTTGTTTCTGGGAAAGGCAAAGATGCTCCCTGAAAAGCATCAAGGTGTCTGGAGCTGGACCCACAATGCAGCGGGGGCCCGTCTGTTGAGGCAAAACCCCTCCAGGAGCCCATGGAGAACTCACTGTCTGCAGCCTCAGGAGAAACATCTCCACTATGAGAGCGGCTTTCTAAAATGCACCCGGCTGCTACTTCCTACGGTAGGAGATGTTGACTACCGAGTTGAAAGGAGAGCCACAATAGCAGTGTGAGGAAAGAATATCTACATGCTCTTTAAACTTAGTCTCAAAGTGTGTGAGTCTCACAGCAGACACCATGCCATTAAAATCACATAATACGAGAGGGACCGTTCTCCTGGTTCCTCTGAAATAGCTACAATGTGAGACAACCATTGTACGTAAAGCAAGCGAATCAAGATGGAATTCAAACGATTGGCTGTTACTTTTATCGATGCACTGTTATTTATATAGATACCCACTGTGGAAAACTTACAGATGGAGTACGGTGACACGGTGCTAACACGCATCTCAAAAGTGTCGCTCGCTACTGCGTCTCACCTGTCCAACACGTTGGATTTCAGAAAGCCATCAGATGTTAGGCTTAACGCTAGACTGAGCACGACAGTGCAATCCATTAAAGGAAACATGTATTGTCTCATCAACTCGTTAGGACAGATAGTGTATGTAGGTTTGAAATGCTTAATGATATGAATGTACTGTAGGTGCAATCTGGTTAACAACCGATTGCTGCTTAGTTGGTTATGAAGTCAAATGGAAGATTTTTCCCCAATGAATATTTGGTCGAACAGAACTAGGATTTATACGGTACCTCAACTTGATTTCCAACAATAACTGCGTGAATGACTCTCGTGGTGTAAAATAATCTTTATGGAAATAGATGTAATTGAATGGGTGCCACGTTCACGCTGTGAGCAGCTTGTGTCTCATGAACGTAATCCAGAAATGTCCTCAAAAGTTGTTGTTTTTTTCCCTCAAAAGTTTCAGATGTTCCTTTTTTCCTCCAAGAGATGATAGAGGACAAAAGACTGATCCTGTGTCGTTGGAGGCAGCAGAAAAGGTATGGAATGTGAGGCCCGGGGCTCAAAGAGCTAGAGAGAAAGTGGGACCAAAAAGGATTTCACGTCGTCCTCTGAATCCTCATCTCTGTGTCTAATAGCAAATACCTGATTCTGGCCACAGGAGCGCTGCGCCGGCACGATTACACCTCACCTGCGAGCCACGCCAGGAGAGGTGGCATTTGGCCGATCCATCCCCTGTGAGGGGCTCGGCCGGCTCAGCCACGACTTAGCCCGTGTCTTAAGGAGGGGGACGGACACAAGGGAGGACTTTCGGCTCCCTAAAAAAAACCTGGCTCTTGTCTCCAGGGAGAACAAGCCCTCTTGATGTTCAGGGCTGAGAACTTTCAGCTGAGTGTTGGAAGTCTTAGAGCGACAACCTTTCAGACTGTGTCTCTGGAGAGCTGGTGCAACTGGTCAGATAGTGACAACCATAGAATCACAATGGATTAGGACTTTGACTAAGGAACAAATAAGAAACTTATCCTGGAGTGCTGAGGGCTCAGGTCTATATAAAATACATATTACAAACCTACATTATGTGCTGAACAATGAATAAATAAAACATCTCTATATAATGAAGGACTCATTGGCACTACTATTTTCAATAGTTACTTGCAAGGAAAATGGGTCTATTTCCCAAACTTTTTCAGTTTAGTTAACAACAACGAAACATTGCTCAGCCTGGATTAGCCCCAAAGTACGCAAGTGTGCATTTAAACAGTACACTATCTCTATTTTCCGATGAGTCTTCTGTACCCGATGTAGATAGGAATGTACCCCTTAGGGGTTATAGGTCCAACACCAAATTTTACTGTCACTATGAGGTACTTTTCTGCATATGTTTCTGTTTTCAAATTCATGTTCCCCTTTTAAAATAATGATCTCAGTCTTCAGACTTTAACCCTGATAAAAATGGATAAAGGCATTCTATAAGCAAACTGTATATGGATATAGAGTATGTGGGAAGGATATGCAGAGAGGAAAGGCCAGGGATTTCTTCTTTTTGTTTCTACTGTACATTTTTTTTATCCGTAGGTTGAAATAATGATGGACTTGACCCTAGGATGTAACAATGACTTGGCATTAGGTTAAACTATATGTTAGTGTAGCATGAGATAGTGCCAGCGTGACTGTGAGGATACAGTGAGAGTTGAGACAATGTAAATTCACCTGGGGCCACCACGTTTCAAAGGTGTGACTGTAATAACACCAGTTGTCGTGTTTCAATATACAGAGTGAGAAAATATGGAATATTTTGCACTTCTGTTGTTTCAATTTCTGTGAATTAAACACCTTTCGTATTTTGTAAACAAACATGGCTAACAGCTCTTTTCACGTGAAATTTAAACTCAATATGCTCTTAGGAAAAAACAATAGGTGTTAACCATCTCAATTGCAGTCGTGCTAGATCTTAGCAAATAAACACGTTGCATTGTTACCAAGACAACTGAGACAATATGATTCCTATGGCATTGTTAGAGTTCCTACTTTCCACTCGTGATGTGTGACAAGTCAAAGTTCAGATGCAGAGAGTCGACTATGGTGCGACCCACTCTAACTTGTTGTCGGAAATATTCTATAACAAATGTGCACCTGGGCAGTGAAAACACAACCCAGTGTGC
Source organism: Umbra pygmaea (assembly GCA_016801145.1). Taxonomy (NCBI): domain Eukaryota; kingdom Metazoa; phylum Chordata; class Actinopteri; order Esociformes; family Umbridae; genus Umbra; species Umbra pygmaea. Next base: position 65,936 of record JACXGM010000547.1, read on the forward strand.
ACGCACGCACACATACACACGCACACACACACACACACTCACACAATCACTTTCTCCTATTACCCTTTTTATATTTTTGTGTGAATTCCATGGCGACCAAATGAATTCAGCTCCAAACCTAATTAATCCACAACGGTTACATGTCTTAATCCCCAAAGTCAAGGGGGTTATTGTCCTCGCAAATGAGGTCAACTTTCCTCCCAGTGGAAATAAGGCAACCGGAATGAGACACAGAGAGATGGCGCACAGGAGCAGCATTTTCTGCAGTGGCTGCGGGGCAGCTGAACGACATGGTGACAGAGGCCATGTAAATATGGTTGCTGAAAAGGTTGTCACTGCTTACCCAGCAACCGCTATTTAAACAGACGAGGAGCATTCAGTCCCTAACGCCACGCGAGCCCTGTACACCCGCATGCACTGGGGGACCGACTCCGAAACAGGAAGTGAGCGAGGGGGCAGAGCAGACGGGAAGGAGAGAAAAAAATGAATAAAAAATGGCGCCAATCACCGCGCAGACCTTTCGGAACCAGGCAGCTCAAAAGCTGGTTTCCACGGTAATTGTCGCTAAGGCAGGCTCTGATGGGCGCAGACGCAGAGCGCGGGTCGCGTGACACATTAATGACAACGATACAATCCTCCGTCTGCTTTGGATGGGTGAGATGAAACACATGCCCACGCCATCCTGCTTCTCTTCAGGGCTGGAGCCAGCGGCCTACACAGGGTCACTTTCAAGCCACTCCCTAGTCCCTGGAGCCTGTGATGCAGGCCAGGGGGACGAATCGGGGCGAAGACCCGCTGGTCAGAACCCCCTTCCCAATTAGGAAACCTATCAGGGCTTCGACGAGAAAATGGCAGCCAATCTGGAGACGAGGAAGCACGGCAGATAGAATTCAACAGATTGGAGAAATCTGTTAGTGAATCTAATATACAGTATGGTGAAGGGGGAAATGAGCGTTCTGTAACGGCAGCGAATCAAATTGGCAACACCTAATGCAGAACAAAGAAGACCCCTGCCCACACTGGTAGAGAACGCCCATTTGAACCCAACATGTAAAAGCTCCTCATTAGCGGCACCTAAGTTGTCTATTACTACTCATAATTATAAACACTCCTACAAACAGGAATTAAATGGTGGGTGGGTGTAGTCTTGTTACAGTCTTTTTTCTTTTTTATGGCTTCTTTTAAGCTGGTGGAATGAAAGAAGTTTACATTGTCATCCCTACTGCTGGGTTTGATACATTATTTTAAACTGACTGTGAGAATTAAAATCTGTTAAACACCCCTTTATTTTACAATGCTCAATTTAAAAATCAGCTGTCAAATTCAGTGTTTGTTGATTTTTATAGAGAGGAGTATTACATTTTCAGAAAGTGAAAGAAAGAAATACCTCTATTAAGCGGTAGCGTTCTATCGAACGTTGGCACCACAAGGGCAGAATAAAAAATGACTCTATGCTGCATATCAGGCAATGTGATTTAGGTTAAATGCTACTAAAAACTTGGTTTTGGTGATTTGTCTGGTGGTCTACACTGTCCAGTGAAATACAGTGTCTACTCATCAATATCACATACAAGGAAAGTCTGGTAAGAAATCATCATACTGTATAGGTGAATGGACTCAGTGAAAAGGTGAGTCTGATTGTCAATTATGGCCTCCAGTGCAGAATGGTCTTTCAAGTGTATCCTAGTGTACAGAGCTGCTCCTCTGATAGCGGCAGTTTGAGTTGAAAACGATGGATCTTTGGGTTATCCATGGGTCACATACATTCTCTGGAAGAATTGACACAATTGGATAATTACTTAAAAATGGGAGGGGCTTAAAATCTCAATTGAATCTACTGTGGCAGCCAAGAGCACAGAAACCAAGGGGTTACAGTGGGTTTTTTTCTTTCTCTTTTTTTCTTTTTAAAGTCGCGGCTGAGAGCACCATGCCCATTTTCCCTCCATCGCAGAGGATACACAGAGGAGAAAAAAGATTTAAAGGAGAAAAAAGTACAATTGTCTATTGATTTTCTAATAGGCTTAGTGCCAGCAAAATAAAGTGGAGGTCAGCCTTCGTGGTCAACATGAGGCAGTGGCGTGACAAACAGGCTTACATGCAGGTAACAGGGCTCCAGTCCAAATGCCGGGATATCGGCGGAGCCTTGTTGTTTCCCTAGCATTGCTTGTGGCATTGTGATCCTGCTTTTAAACCTGTGTACATAATCGCTCCACTCGCAAACAGAGCACGGCTTTATGGGCGTCTGGGGGGGGGACGGGGACGGATAGAACAACTCAAGAAAGAGAAACACTCCAGTCAATCCACATTCACTAGAAAAGAATCAACTGTTTCAGTTATGAAAGCTCAAGTATAGAGAATTGCGGTTGATGATGGAACTCGAAATATCAACGTAAATCGACATGAAAACTTTTCACTACGAAGGCGATATCTGATCAAATATACAACAAGAGTATTCTTTTTTTATGAAGAACAGGATAATTTAGCAAATGGTTTATTTGTGGGTACGCCAGGTTGTCTCAAAGAAACATTAACCAGATAGCACCCCGTTTCGGTTTGGTGTGTGTCTGTTTGCGTGTGTGTGTGTGTAGTGACTGATATATGGATGATAACACTAATTAGCTCATTTTGTTTGGGGCACCAACACTCATTAAAAACCCAGTGGGGCCATTAACGTTACCGTCCCTCCAAAACGATGCAGCCGCCATATCAATCTCCCCTAGCTCTGCTTTTAATGGCGACCGCTTCAGGTTGGGTTCAGAAAAGATTTGTGGATTCACCTTTTTTCCCTCCTCATTTCCTCTTTATCACAGTGTTTCTTAAATAGCGCACAAACATTCGATCAACAGCCTGCTCTTTTCCGTCAATTAGATTGTGTAACTTCCACTCAGGGCGACGCAACGTTGTTTGCTCAAGAGCGTGTGTGTGTGTGGGGGGGGGGGGGGGCAATGTTGTTGAGCTTTCAGCAGTAATGTAAAGCTAATTCCAGCAACATTCCCTGTGATTCGTCGGGGCTTGCGGTGCCATAAGGCGTTACTTACACTGCAGCAGGAGAGTGAGGATGCTCAGGCCTGTAAGGATTAAAAAGGGGAGGCGTAGCATCCTGCTAACAGAAAAGCCAGAAAACCCATTCTCTATCGGGTTAGGCTCACTCAAATCTCCCTTCCCGGGCCTTCCGGAAGGGGGTTGTGTAAAGTGAAACATGCTACTGATCTGGGAACTGAGATAAAGGGAGATGTAATGCTAATTAACCCCCCCCCCCCCCCACACACACACACAGGCACACATTTCCCTGGAAAAATATGAATGTTAGGATATCCACCCATACATACTAATTGTGACACTCACACATAAGAGTAGGCACATGCGTAAGTCAACATAGCGCCACACGTCATCTACTAGCTAGTATCTGTTTGGATCATTTCTCTTTTTCCTCTTTTTCTCAGCCCTGGATATTAGGAGTGTTGATGAGATATATGAGTTTGCCATTTGCCCACGGAGCGACAAGGCTCCGGCAGAACTCTGTACCATATGGCTGGTGAGAGATTTCCTCCCTCTCTTCCTCTTCTCTGAGCCTGACAGCTGGATGCCTGCTAACTGGGGACAGGGAGCTTGGCAGCTGCAAGCTGAGAGAAACGCTTTGATGCCGCTCGCGCAACTAATGCAAACTTTCTACAGGTAGGCGATGGGGGGGGTGAGAGACGGAGAGAGAGAGAGAGAGAGAGAGAGAGAGAGAGAGAGAGAGAGAGAGAGAGAGAGAGAGAGAGAGAGAGAGAGAGAGAGAGAGAGAGAGAGAGAGAGAGAGAGAGAGAGAGAGAGAGAGAGAGAGAGCCAGGGGGTAAGGGATGGGGTGAAAGTGCTTCTGGGAGCACATTAAAACGTACATCTGGCAAGTACGAAAGCAAGACAGGGTTTTTCTCTTCCTTTATTTGAGTCAAAGTAGCTTTTATCATTTGAAAAGAAAAGACTCCATCCGATGTTATGATGCAGGTATCACGACTCTATCTAATACAAATGTAAAAGTCTGTTTCCAATTCCAACTTATGTAACAGCGGTATATTGAATGGTTCATTATGTCCGTCTGATTCTTAGGACAAAAGAGGACAGCGTTTATTTCAAGAGAAGGGGCTAATATTCCTTCACCGTGGGAATGTTCCTTCCTCTTCCAATGTTGATTGCAAATCTACAATTGATCAATTCCAATGCTGCTTATACAAATAAATTACAATTGACTATTGCTTCTAGCAAACTATGAAAGTTGACCCATAAACCCGTAAAGTGAGCCAATCCTTTGTCCTCCGACAATGTACACTACAGCCACTTAGAGTGACACTTCATCTCAGATAGTTGCACTTGTTCGGCAACACCTCCTGTGAGTGGTGGAGCTCCTGTGACACATCGCCCAACACTGCTTCTCTACAGCCGGCCTCTCAAACCTTGCCGCACTTTCAAAGGAAGCAGCCGACCTATCAGAGATAAATGTCGGCCAGTGGGAAGGTGGTATGCGTGGCGTTTCAGTGCCATGCTGCGGTGCCCTCTCCTCTATCTCACCCTCCTCGTCTGCACTCCCTGGTCCTCTCTCTCTCTCCTAATTTGCTCTGCTCACACACGCACACACACACACACACACACACACACACACACACACACACACACACACACACACACACACACACACACACACACACACACA